>JAFEME010000661.1:0-14036 GCA_018831755.1 Niveomyces coronatus
AAAACCCCCCCCCCCCCCCCCCCGGCCCAAAAATAAAAGTTTGATATGTGTGATTACAGCTTTCCTCTCACGACAAACCTCATCTCTCCTGTGACTCTCTCTCTCCTCTCTCCCTCGTGAATCGCCCCAGCCAAGAAAGAAAAAGTCCCCGAGCCCTGGCCAACCATCGTACACATACATGTCCCCCACATGAACGTCACGTCTCTCTTATTTGTAAAAATCAAACTTGTTGTCCTCGCTCGTGCCCTTGACCTGGCTCGAGTAGGCGTCCTCGAGATCGCTCTGGATGATGTTGTACCTGTTCTTGCGCACCGCCCGCAGACCGGCCTCCTGCATGATGGCCGCGATGATGGCGCCGGAGAGAGGGTCGTTGCGCACAATCAGGCTATCGAGGTCCACCTCGGGCGCCAGGCTCATTTTGCCGGCAATGGTGCTAAAGATAAGGCGGCGCTCGCGGCGGTCACGCAGCGACGGGAACTCGATCTTGCGATCCAGACGACCGGGGCGCAGCAGCGCGGGGTCCAGCGTGTCAGCGCGGTTGGTGGCCATGATGACTTTGACGTTGGACGTCTGATCGAAGCCGTCCATTTGGTTCAGCAGCTCGAGCAGGATGCGCTGCACTTCGCGGTCGGCGCCCGTCTGCGCGTCGAAGCGCTTCGTGGCGATGGCGTCGATCTCGTCGATGAAGATGATGGAGGGCGAGTTCTCGCGGGCCATGCGGAAAACGTCGCGCACCATACGGGGGCCTTCACCCAGGTACTTTTGCACAAACTCGGATCCGACCACACGGATGAAGCTTGCCGTCGTAGAGTTGGCAACAGCCTTGACGAGCATGGTCTTGCCCGTACCGGGAGGGCCGTATAACAGGACTCCACGCGGGGGGTCGATGCCGATCTGCTTGTACAGATCAAAGTGCGTCAATGGCAGCTCGACAGCCTCGCGGATCTCCTGCTTTTGCATGTCCAGACCGCCGACGTCGGCGTAGGTGACATCGGGTTTCTCGTCAGCGCCAAGCATGGCAATCGATGAGTCGGCTTCGGGCGGGAGAATATCGACCAGGGCATTGGAATGTCGGTGCAGCGCGACCGAGGACGACGGCTTGAGCTGCTCGCGGTCGAGCGTAGACAGGATCCGGACGACGTAGTTGTTACCCGTGCTAGACTGCACAATACCGGTGCTAGATGTGTCAGCACTACAGAGCAGCTGTGCTCACTCGCTGAGTCGGACTTACTTTTGGTCGATGGCTTCCATAAACTGGCCGATAACCAGTGGTACGCTCTGGATTCTCTTGATCTCTTCCTGTGCCCGGACGAGCTCGCGCTTCAAGCTCCTGTAAGATGTTAGACCAGAACCAGTCGGGGAGTAAGAGACTCTACGCACCTTTGCTCATCCTTGATGTACTCTTCCTGTAGTTGAATATATCTGCACCTCGTCAACATGGCCGCTCACTACGCAGCCGTAGAGCCACACGGCGGCTAGTACCACCACCACTTACTCTAATTGTCTCTGAAGCTTTTTCAGTGTGGCATAGTCGTCCCCTCCCTCGGCCGAGAGGCCCTCGAAGTGGTCAATCGTCGGAATTACCGACGGCGCCGCCTTCTTGAGAGCTGGCGCAAGGCTAGGAGGGCTTTCAACAGCGATGTCACCCATGGCGACTCTCGGGACGAGTCTGCGGCTGCGAGGCGCGAAGGTCGGTGTCAAAATGTCGCGAAGTGTATAAACTGCTCGAACTTGGCATATATAAGCTTTGTGCCACGGTTTCAACGCTGGAAACGGGATTGATCAAGGCAAACGAGCGAAAGGGTAAGTTCTATGTACCAAACTAGGCGACCAAGAGCTACGCAGGCACGATAGGCTGTTGGGGCTGACTAATAAGTCACGTGCGCGACTTGCACCGACGCGACTCTAACCGCAGAATGGATGACAGGAAGTTATTATCGCGGCTTTCGCAACCCCCTCTTGGCGGTTCTGGCATCGCTACGATGCTGGTCGCTGCACGGTCGAGGTCACAACTCATCTGTGGTATGATGCATAGAGGCTGATTGCCATGCCACGCGCATGTGCGCTCCAATGCCGCAGATATGGCGTTGAGCGGCCCGCCACGAAGAAGTTGCCGCAGAAGTTGGCATGGGCGAGACACATTTCAAGAATTAAATCAGAAATCCGCATTTGTACTGGAATTCTTACATGCAGTCATATGGCACGCAGCAGTGTAAAAGGACGACCTCAGGGTCAGGTCGATGACACTGGCCCAGCCTAGTGCAGCTGACCGGCTCTCGTCTTAGGGCGTCGGGCAGGAAATAGCGCGACGCGCCACCCGATTGTTTAGGGTACAAGACTTGATGCAGCAATACTGGGTCATCAGCATTAAAGCGAGTTATATGTAGAGGTTTCTTTATGCACCAGCACTACCATCGAAAAGGAGCCGCCGTGATACGTTGCTGCATACTGCAGGTGGGAATGCCTCAGGCCGGGATGCAAGCGGTACGCATCCGGACACGTCAAGGACAGACGGCTAGTGTACGGCCCCTACCCCCGGCCCCTCCCTCTTTGCCCCTCATACGGCTGGAGAAGGAAAAAAAAAGGTGCCGCTCTAGCCATGGTGAAAGACTAGCTGGAGCGGCAGCTTTTTTTGACCACCCCTAGCCCCTCTAGAAGCCCTCCAGCGTTAGTGGCCCGCGAGCACGCCGCACGCAGCGCTAACAGAGCCCATCGGACGTCACGGCGCCATAGCGGCACTGTACCTACATGCTACAGGTACTATACCTAGCAGCAGCTAAGACGCAAGCCATGTAGTAGTATGCAGCCAATGAGGCGGCAGGGCAGGCAATAATGGGATTTGTATCTTTTGCCGCAGATATCCACTCAGATGGTACCTCGAAAATCGTGGAGGTGTGAGTGACAGAGCCCCATCCGTTCTCCACTGGTGCATAACGGCCCTGTGACTCTTGGCTGTGGTTTTTGGGGTGTTGAGTGAGTTCTGGGTGGCTTTAGAGCGGATGTGGTGTGGTCGCTGTTTGACTTTCGGCATCTGACACTGCTTCAGCCACAAACTCTCATGTATCTCGCTATGACACATGTATGGTCGGACCTCTGCATGGGGGTTAATGCTCGACTTTGGGAACGAACCCGGCTCCAGCGACTGCCTCTACATTGTACTTACTGTACGTACATGCAGCCTCTGGCTCGTCAGCCCCTGCGTCACTGTCCACCGGTCCGTCAGAGACAACTCATCATCGCCCAACCGTAACTACTAACATACAGTACCAGCAGCACTGCCTTTGTTGGGTCGTTTGTCCCGCTCCAAACTACAGTCCTCGCTTCCCTGTGACTCCGCCTTGGCATAATACTCGTGTTTCTCTGTCCAAGTCTCGACTTTTCCGATTTCTTCCTTTCTTCAATCCATCCTTCTTTTTGTCGTCGTCGTCGCCGTCGTCGTCGTCGTCGCTGCTATCGTCCGTCCCCGTTCCCGCTCCTGTTGTCTCCCGTGCGCGATCAAACACTCTCTCGCTCTGCACCCGACGTCGTCTACTACCTAGGTTACGCCCAACGTACGTGACTTAACTCATTATCTACCATCTCGTCACTTTTGTGCAGTCATTGCCCGAGAGCCTCCGCGTCAAGGGGCTGCCCTGCCCTACCTGCCTGCCTGCCTGCCTGCCTTTTCTTTGCTGTAACTAACCCTGGTCCTCTCGCAGGCTCACACTTCAACTGCGGACCCCTCCTAGCTTCAGCCTCCACTTTCAACTCTTTGACAACCTCACTCGTACACTTCTCCGAAAAGACCGGCTCGATTTAATTTTACATCTCATCGCTGTCACCATGTCCTCCTCCATCGTCATTCCTACCCGTCGAAACAACGATGCTCCTCGCACGCCAAAGGTCGCGTCCAGCTCCACGGGCAGCTCTTACTCAGATTCACCATCGTCATCTTCCGCCTCCACTCCGTCATCGGCCAACAAGGCACGTCCGAGCCGCCGCCAGAGTCTATTGAGTAAGTTGAGGGAAATGCTTCGACCATATGGGTATTACCATGTTGTTATGCCGCTCCTTCGAGCATATCGTTCAATTTTTGTGACTTTTCTAACGCTTCCGACACAAAGGCTCCGCGCTATCCCAAGAGCAGTCGACGGTGATTAACATCGGTGACCCGGATGGTCCACCTCGCCTTGTGAGTCTTGCCCTGCCTCCTCTGAACCTACCTCCTCTGAGCCATTTCGCTTTAACCTGACACTCTTTTTCTCTGCCAGATAACATACGTATCCTCGAGTCAGGGCTTCGATTGGAATCCCGGTATGCTTAAGTATAGGTCTTGTTCTATTCAGACACACCGCTAACTGTTCTGACAATAAAGAGATCTTCCTGCCCTCATACCTCGACTGCGACTACGTTCCGCTCGAGAATCGACGAGAGCCCGTTCATGAGATCCGCCTCAGCGATGAGGAGCTGAAAAACATGCTGCCTCAATAAAGCAGTGATGCGAACTCATATCAGTTGTCCGCCCGCCGAGCTTCAGGCATCGTGACTCGGCCCGGTCTCCACACAACTGTCCGCTCCGTGCTGACCATACCCAGCGTTCGCACGGCTCGTTGGCACACTACACAAACACTCGATATGATTGGTTCCACTCGTATACATCATTTATGTTTTTTTGCGAAAGATTGATCCGACATGACTGGTACGATACACCATTGTTTCACCATGGACCGCCTTGGACTGGTTTTTCTTCGCGAAAGACGCCAGTCATACGATATTATTTGTTGGCGTTAACGGGGACCGTTTGTTGCTTTTATTGATTCTTCATGGTCCCATCGTTTTACTGTTTACGGAACTGGCCTCGTTTACCTGGCGTGATGACTGCTCGCAGCAGTGGCGAAATGGGTTGCTTTCTTGCTTACTAGTTCTTTTCCTGTAGTTGGAACAATACCCATTCCCATACTTGAGCATGCATATCATCAAACATCCGTGATGTGGTCGGCTCTCGGGTGCACCGCCAATGCGTTGCTTGTATGGCCCACATGATGAGATCAAGCCGGTGCGACGGCGGGTGTCTGACCTCGGGCCTCTGTGACTGTGTTTCACCGTATCAATCGCGTAATTGGTACTTTTTAGAAGCTTTGTCATGATTTGCTGATTTGAACGAATTTCTACCGTTGAGCCTAGTTCTGCCGGGCTGGCTTATATCTAGATGATGCGGCTAACCTATACCACTGTCGAGACTAAATTTATTATGCGTAGGTATGGAGCACACTACTTTGGCCCCTCGGACATTTGTCGCAAATATTGGATCATGGATTAATCTTTGGTCATCATCAACCAATGTAGATTTACGGTCGGGAGGTGATTATCCTTTGTTTTTATTTATTTATTTCGGGGATACAATTGTATACCTATGCGCAGGTAGGTAGTGTACATACGTATACGGCTGGTTCAAAGTAAGTACTGTCATCATCGCCCCCAGCCGTACGAGCCCACTGCTACAGTACCTCTCCACCGACATTTACAGTGACCCCTTCCAGCCAACGCGGGCTCGAGCGCCTGGCCCCGCTTGCAAAGTAAACAGCCGCCAGCTTCACAGAGTCCGACCGAGCTCTTTCGCCTACTGCCAAGCGGCATTGCACTAAGCGACCCGACAGTGGCAGCAAAGGAGGCGCTCCACTCTCCTGTCAATGCCGCCGCCGTCATGGACGACGCAGACGACAACGACGGTCCGCGCCGCATCGAGCTCGACTCGCCCAAGGACCTCGCCTACCTGATTGCCAACGTTCGCGTCGCCGCGGCGCAGCACCTGCACGCCGCGTTTCCCCAGAGCGGGCGCGACGACGACCTCTGCAACGAGATCACCTCTCTCGTCCACGCCGTAAGAAAAACACACACCCCCGCCCGCCATCATCCCGTTTCTCCGCTAACAAAGTCAACTTTTTTTTTTTCTTTTCTCTTTTCCCACAGTACATCGACAAGACATTCACCCTCGCGGCGCCCAACCTCTCCATAAACGGTCTCCCCGTGAACCCGCTCGACTTCGTCCCCTCGTCGTCGTCGTCGTCGTCGTTGGAGGCCGACGACAGCGCGCCGCCGCCGCAGTACGAGCCGTTCGACGCGCACAAGCGGCAGCGCGTCGCGGAGCTCGTCACCATGGAGGAGGGCCTGCTCGGCGAGGTGGCCGCCATGAAGCGCGCGGTGCCGGCCGAGGTGGCGGCGCGGCTGGCGGGCGTGCTGGACGACGCGGCGGCGAGGGACGAGGAGCAGCTGCAGGAGGCGAGGAGGGCGGCGATGAGCGCCGGGGAGGGGGAAGGGGCAGGCGAGGAGCAGCTGCTGGTGAAGATGGAGAGGCTAGAGGGCGTGGAGGCGAGGTTCGGCGACGCGGTGGCCGCGCTGGGGAGGCTGAAGGGGGATGTGCCGAGCGTGGTGGCCAAGATGGAGAGGGCGCGCGTGGCGGCCGAGTATGTGCGCGATGAGTCGTGATGGGATAATGATGCATTTTTTGGGGGGGGTTGGGGGTTGGGGTTTGTATTTTGGGGGATAATTGTTGCTTTTGGTGCGGCGTAACGGGAACGGGCCTGGATATGCCCGCGGATCTGGCGTTTTTTGTTTTGTTTTGTTTAACATGCCATCACCAGATTTAAATTATGACGAAGAGCTTGACGGCATGTTTAGACGTAACATGTATCATCTACTGTACGTACTGACAGGCCTCTGACCTCGCAATGATTGGATTGGACTCAGGGACTGGGAACAAAACCCGTGCTGATTTCTATTTACTTCCTTGTGGATCTGCTATCCGCATGATGCCCCCTCCTCTGCAACGCACAGTCCATGTTGAATGATGAAACATTGTGCGAGCATCTTGGACCAACAGTTTTTTGTCTTTTTTGTGTATACCAGCCGTCAATCTATCAGGCCCCCACGACAACACAAATACGCCTTGCCAGCACAACAACCACAGCTTCATTACTACTACTCGCTAACAGGCAAACACGTGCGCCAAGCAAGCACACTGACACACACAATCACACACACACACACAGCTCCGACAACTCCACAGCAATGCCGCTCATGTTTTCTATAGACACCCTGTATCGAGGAGGCAGGCCTGCTTAGGCGGCCGCCGGGGCAGGAGCCGGGGCAGTGGCAGCAGCAGTAGCAGTAGCAGTCTCCCCTACCGGGGCGGCGGCGGCGGCCTTCTCCGCTTCAGCAGGCTTGGTGATGGCGGCGGGCTCATTGACGACGGCCTTCTGGTCAGCAGCCTTCTCCCACTTGGCGGGAAGAGCCCACTCGGCCTCGCGCCAGGGACCAGCGTCGCTGTTCTCGCAGCCGCCCGGGCAGGCGCAGGTGCCGCCAAACTCCTTGGGCAGACTCTCGGCGGGCACGTGCTTGAGCAGCTCGGTCTTGTAGCTGCCGCCGAGAATGTGAATCTTCTTGACGGTGACGGGGTCTAGCCAGCCCTTGACGACACCCCACACGGTCGAGAAGCCCCAAGGGGCATTGATGAGGAACAGCTTGCCCAGGCGCTCGGGGTAGTAGTTTTGCGAGATGACGGATGCCTGCTTGACGTAAGAGTAGACCGAGGGCACCTTGGTCAGGGTGACGCCCTTGAGGTCCATGATGGTGCAGCACGTCTCGGTGAGGTTGTTGACTTTGCGCGAGCAGGCGGGCAGGCGGGGGTCGGCAAGGCGCTCGTACTCGACAGCCAGGTTGTGAAGCATGCGTTCGGCAGTAGAGATCTTGTACATGGCCGTCAGATCGATGCCGCCGAGGGTCTCGATGTAGATGGGGCGACCGTCCTGAATAGTTCTTGTGATCAGCCAGGGTCTACGGGCCCGTAGATGCGCGGCAACTGCCGGGTAGAGATTATCAAACATACATTGTCTGTCTTGTGGTAGAACTGCTTGTAATATTTTTGAATCTCGGCCTTCTCAGGGTAGTCCCAGGTAGCGATGGTGTTGTCGAGGTTCGTCTCCTTTCGCCATTTCTCCGTGTCAATGAACCTGTGTATCACCATCAGCACGCATGCGCAGGTAGATCTCAACACCGACTCTTACATCTGCTTAGAAAGCTGAACATCAAACTTGCGAGCGCGGAGGAATCGCAGCTGCAATGCACAGTTAGCACTCTGCTCGAGGCGGTCAATGGCCGATGCGTCATCCTGGGACTGCTTACAAGAGTCAAGGTGTCAAGGCGGTCCGAGTAGCCCTCAGCCTCAAGCATCAGGCGCAGTTGATGCACCTGGGCAATCTGCTGCTGCGTCAGGTTGCCGGCGTGCCCTTCCTGAGCCTCCTGGGCCTCGTAGGGGAAGTCGTAGTGATCGTATTTGGCATCGATATCCATGGTGGGGAGGGGAAGGCAGCCGTGTGCAACGTGGAAGAGAAGGGTATGTGTTTATATATATATATATCGGAAAAGAAGAAGGGCTCGAGAGATCGAGCACAGAGATCCAAGGGAGCACACAGTATAGAAGAGACGCGAACCAAGGAGCGTTCAAGAGCGAGTGGGATCAATATGGAAAATAAGGAGATTTGGAGACTGAGGCGGAGCGAGATGACCGGCTGGAAGCCCAGGGCGGCTTTTTTTTTTGTTGTTACGACATGGCATTAAATTTAGAGGTATGTGACAAAATATGCGCTTCTGGCTGGGAGGCAGCCATCACTTACTATCCCGCCAAAGCCTCTAGCATAATCGACATGACTTTTGCTATACTCATACGCCCTTGTTACCAGCATTAATCATTCTTGGCGGCTCCACGACGCCAACAGGGAGGGACCCGCAGCAGAAAGATGTGAGTAGGCCTGATGCGGCTTAGCTATCTTGGGATGGACCGTGTATTGCTTGTTGATGAGTCACGTGAAAGCCGCGCCACAGCTCTCGACCTCATGAGGATCGGCCAGCCACAATAGGATTGTATGCTGCAGTACGGGTGGCTTTCCACTTGTACAGGTAGGCCTCACCTCATTGACAAGCTCCAACCTCTCGGCGGAAATAGCGTGTGTCTCGCCGTCCATGGCTTCTAGACATCAATATGAGGTCTTGCTACCAGCCGATGTCACTCCATGCCATTCGCCATATTTATAGAGCTCCTCCGCGACATCTAACGAGACCCTTCCACCACTCTGCGCCGTCCCAGCTCCCCCGAAGACGCGGCTTCTTCACCTCCAACCCATACCTCTCCCCGTCCGGCGACGAAGCACCACGCACTCCCTCCTCTATACCCGCCACACAGCCTTCCTCCAACAGGGATGCCGCGACCGCCACCTCCACCACAGCCGCCGCGGCGAAGCGCAAGCCCGCCCGCACCGCGAGCACCCAGAACTCGCTCCGCCGCGTCGCCATCATAGCCCAGCACCCCAAGCGCGGCGACACCACCACCGCCGACAGCAAGGGCGGCGGCGCCCGAGCCGCCGCGCCCGCCTCCAACGTCGTCACCGCCGTCTGCCTCGCCGAGGGCTTCCACATGCCCAGCGTCGTCGACATCCTCTCCGCGCGCGGGCTCGCCATCGACCCGGACACGACGGGCTTCGACGCCAGCGAGGTCGTCCACGCGCGCCACGCCGGCGGCGGCGGCGACGTCTTCGTCTTCCCCTCGGGCACCCTCGTCGTATGGGCCGCGCGCCCCGACGGCATCGCCGAGGCGCTCCTCGCCGCCGCGCAGGACCCGCACCCGCCGCCGCTGCGCGAGGCCGAGAGCCTCGACTTCGCCGTCGACGGGTCGCGGGACGCGAGCGGCCTGCGCGGCGGCGGCGAGGTCATCGTCCTCGGCACGGCGGCCGGCCGGCTGGACACGACGCTCGCGCAGATCGCCTTCTCGTCGGGCCTCGCGCGCAGCACCAAGCTCGCGGTGCTCGAGACGGCCCTGACGGCCTACTTCGAGAGCACGCGGCGCGTCCCCGCGCTGCTGTCGTCGCACGCCGCCGGCCGCCTGCCGCTGCTCGGCCGCCGCTTCATCCTGCACAAGACGGGCGAGCTGCTCGGCCTGCGCGCCCGGCTGAACCACTACTCGGAGCTCACCGACGCGCTGCCCGACATCTTCTGGGACCGCCGCGCCGAGCTCGGCCTCGAGGGGTACTACGAGCAGGTCGGCCGCGCCCTCGACGTCGGCGTCCGCATCCGCGCGCTGAACCAGAAGATGGACTACGCGCAGGAGATCGCCACGGTGCTGCGCGAGCTATCCAGCGAGCAGCACGGCACCCGGCTCGAGATCATCATCATCGTGCTCATCGCCGTCGAGGTCGTCTTCGAGCTGCGCCGGATCGTGCTCGAATGGAGGCAGGACAAGGAGGAGGAGGCAGAGGCACGAAGAAGCATGGCGTAGCCGACATCACGGGCTGGCTGGCATTGTATCACTACTGCATAAAACGGATGACATGTAATAAGAAAGAGACAAAAAAAGGCTTTGGCCTGGTTGGTGGTGGTTTATGTTATTACGCGATACCCATCTCCATCTAGATAATGATACCCTACTTCTGTTCTACAATCTGAGTCAATCATGCATATAGAAATGAAAACCTTGAAATAGTGTAAACTTTGATTGACAGCCTCGCTAGCCATCTACAGCACCCATATAAGAGGCAGTTACTCTCAAGACTCTCCAAAAAGATGAAGAAGAAGACGAAATTACATACCAGTCAAACCGCACCATGAACCAAAAGAAACAAAGAACCTCAAGCACATACATTACAAAGTTGACATTCTCCCTGATCCTACTACCTCTTAGTTTTTTTTTTCTTGAAAAAAAAAAAAAAGCCCTCACTCCATCAGCTCGTAAAGCAAAGAAATAAAAACTAAACGCCCTTCCCGCTTGTACAGGGGGAAGAAGGAAAAAAAAAAAAAATACTCAAGACGCAGCGTCGGAAGGCGGATGCGAGAGCAGTCGCTTCCTACATCCGGACAAGTCCTCACCTAAAAGAACTCCGCCACACTCTGGTATATCTAGTCTGCCTTTCGGCTTCCCTGCATGTCTATACATTATGAGTGGCCGATTCGTTGCCGTTAAACCGTGAGCTCGCATCTCACACTTGGCTTCTCCAACTCCAGAAGATGAGTTTGAAGAGCCACACGTTAGAAGTTTCGCTTCAACAACGCTGAAGCATGTTCGTGTCATGCAACGCGCCGATTAGTACATAAGCACAATTTGCGCCGTTGCAGGTCTTCCCATGTCTCTGTGCGCTATCATCTTCTCCCAGTAACGGGCCAGGACAGGGCAGGCCTCCTCACCGTGACGGGGGCTGAGAATTGCTCCCGGGGATTGGCGGCACAGGCACAGGCGTCACTTTGTGCGGTGGCAGCACCGGCGTGCTTGCTCTTTGGTTCACGGGCGTGTGTGGTTTCTGTTGATTGGCCAGGCTCGCGCGAGCCGCGGCCAAGGCTGCGTTGGAGTATCCTCCCGGCGGAGCGGCAGCGAGACGCGCCTTGGCCTGTTCTAAAATGCGTTGTTGCTGCGCCTCTGGGATGACGGTGTGGTAACCCGTGAGACCCGGCGATTGACTGTAGGCTGGATTCGCCGCACCGCCGTATCTTGCACCTTGGCCGGGGGCGCCAGACTGCGGAGTCTGTGCCGCGAAACGCTGTTGGGTTTGCATGTTGGGCGACTGGCTGTACATCTGCCTTTGCTGCTGCGAGCCGGGCTGGGCGGGCGCCCCGTTTGTATAGCCCGCGTAGTTTGCCGGCGACGCCGCGCCTGGCTGTTGTTGGTGCTGCTGATATTGCTGATACTGGGTATTGAGGGGAGAGGCAGACTGCGATTGTGTCACGTGGGAGAATTGCTGCCGTTGTTGCTGGCTAGCATATTGAGGCATGTTCTGGTGGCCGTAAGGTGTTTGTGCTTTGGCAAGTTGCGTCGCGTATTGATTCGGGTACCCGTTGGGCCTTGCGTATTGGTTTAGTTGCGGGGGACGTACTTGTTGAGGCGTTGCGTTACGCTGCGGCGGGAAGTTGGGTTGCAAGCCTGACCGATAGTACTGAGGCTGTGGCGTTCGTCCACCGGGCGTGCCATACTGAGTGGCCTGATACTGATTAGGATATTGACCGCCGATGCTCGGTGTGCGCTGGGGTGGCTGGCGTATGCTGGCCTGCTGCTGCTGCTGCTGCTGCTGAGCACGAATTCGGGCCTGCACGCCGGCCTCGTCCTCTTCCATGTTGCCATTGTAATCATCTGTGCCGACCTGAATCTTGGTGCTGATCAATAGATCATCAAGCTGATCCCCGTTGAGCTTGGATACGGCAAAGGGCGGTAGCGTCTCAATTATCAGAGCTAGCTGAGCTTTGAGTGTCTCGTAAGTCGCCAACTCCTCCTCCGAAGGGTCTGGGCCAGAGTTGGCAAGCATGTCACCAGTCACCGGGTCACTAGATTGCCGATTCTGCGAGTTAGGTAGGGTAAGGTTGCGAATGCGCTGGTATGATGCCAGTGTTTCGATCAAGTCTGTGACCTCGCTGAGAATCTCGTCTGCATCTTTGTCATCTTGGCTTCGGACTCCCATGACCTCTTCCAGCGTCGGATCAACCGCGTTCTCGTCCCAGTTGTCGATGGCGTCCTGAATGGCGGATTCGTCGAGGTCGGCAGTCTTGGGCCGTGCGGTTTCCTGATCGGGCTTCTCGCTGCCGTACTCGGCGTCAATCATGCGCTCGAAGCTCTGCTGGCCCCAGCGTTGCCACCAGATGCGACCGGCGACGCTGGACGGCACAATGGCAGCCGAGTCGTCCTTGCAAGGCGCAAAGGCCGAGAAGGCGCCGCGAAATAGAGACTCCACCTCGGACATTTCGAGTTCGGTGATTGATGGCTTCTTCCCAGCCAAGCTTTCCGCGCGCTCGCGCTGCTTAGGTATCGCTTGCGACGAGGGAATGGCATTGCTATAGTCAAGGTAGTAGCCAGCAGAGAGCTTGGTGTTGTAATAGCAGTTGACGCGGGCGTTTGCGGGTTCCGGGTGGTAGAAATCTATCGATGTACCCTTGGCTTGGGTTTTCGGTTGCGATGGGGGATTCAGTGGCGGCAGCGCCCTCGGGGATCCGAAAAGCTCGCCGAGCGTTGGCGTTGGCCGCTGGCGCGTGGACTTGGTGACTCGAACGATGGAGATGCCAGGTGGAAGGGCGACGTCAGAAAGGTCGATTGGGCCAGACAGCGGCAGGCTCGAGAATAACCTCCTCTCGTGCGGAGCGAAGCCGACGAGAGAGAGGACGGTTGAGCTGTTCCGGAAGGCCTTTTCTTGGTCATCTTGAGCCCCGGGACTGACCTTGGGGTAAGCCTTTTCTTGTGCAACATATTGCAGGGCTTTGCGTCTAAAGTCACGTAGTCGCATGACCTCTCCTGGACTCTCGGTGGTGTCGACAGCCTCGAGCTCTGCATCGATGGCCGCCGCGACATCAACCGCCATGTCATCAATGGATTTGTACGAGTCGGCCGCAAGCTTGTCATTGATGGTCGCCCGCGACGACGGTTCTGCCGATTTTTGACGCTTGACTTGCGGCTCTCCGTCAATCTTTGGTGCGGGAAGTTCGCGAGTGAGGATCCTGGCATCGATATCGAGGCTGTAATGGTTTTCCAGGGTCAGCACTTTATAGATACCAAGAGCCGTAAGGACATTGATGTTCGTAACATGAGAAGCAAGCAGAGAAGTAGGCTGCGTCGCAATAGTGTAAAAAGCATCAGGTGCAACCTACCTGCTCAAGACCTCGTGGTAGTATTTTACGAGATTTTTGTCATCCGCGTCGCTCTTCGTTCTAGATTCGGTCGCGGGATCCTGATGTTGGCCGCTGAGCACCTCGTCGCCCTGGTCGTCGCGCTTTCGCTTGCCCGTCAAAGCCAGATGGGTCTCGTCGCCTCCGTCTGGCGACGAGACGCCGTTGGCAGCCGCAGATGTTGACGCTGGCTGTGCCATGGTGGGAATACGGTGATCCGGCTCGATTTCGTGATGGGCACTCGCGGGTTAATAGGCGCCCTTTGAGTGCTCGTCGCGAGACGCGATCTCGTGGGTTTTTTTTTTGGGGGGGAATGAATGCGGGCGTTGGAAGGCGACCAGTGGATTTGGGGGGGGGGGGGGGGGGGGGTG
>JAFEME010000662.1:0-14025 GCA_018831755.1 Niveomyces coronatus
CCCCCCCCCCCCCCCCCCGCCCCCTGACTGACAATGGTCCGGATTTTTAGTGCTTTGTTTGGCCTGGCCACGCTTAAGCATTGTCTCAAAGAGCCTGCCGAGGCCGAAGCCCTGTTCATCGAGGCCCGAAATGTTTGGGACAAAGGCGACAATAGTCGCACACATCCCTTTTACGCCGCATGTCTATACAAGGCCAGTGCTTGCTGTATAGACCAAGCCAAGACTGAAGCAGCATAGTGAGTATTGCTTTCTCTCTTTGTCCCTCTCCCCCCTCCCTCTCACATGTTTACGTCTCACGGTTCTAACCTTGCGTGTCTACGGCAGCACCAACATCAGGGACTCGTTGGCCATCACGGAACTGCACAAGGACGATAGGCCTGATGAGCATGCCCGCGGTCTGTCCGCGCTTCTCGGACTCCTGCGAAGTACGGCTGGAGACAGCGCCGACCAAATTGAGACCCTCACGGTCGGCATGGAGTACAGGAAGCTAATGCGCGTCAAACCCGTGGACGCTTGGTATGATATTGGCACCGCGCAACAGGAGTCGATTCCTATTTTTTGGAGATAGGCTACAGGCCTCAGGAGGTTTATTGCTTTGCTGCCACGATTGACACGTCTTTGAACATTGCTCCGCGATTTTATGAACAGGATTCAATTGCCAGTCTTTGATTTTTCAGTCGCTGGTCTATGATCGAATAAAAAATGATAGTTAACAATGTCGCGGCGACGACACCACAGACAAATGGATCTGTTTTATATGATTATCTCTTCATGTCGCATGCGTACACTTGAGGTCTGATTCTCTTCTTCCAGGCACGTGCAGGAATTTCCGCCATTTAATTCGATAATGTGAGCCTGTCGATGAAATAAATCTTTCCTTCACCTGTGCATCCCGTCAATTCAACTTACCCATTAAATCTCAATTGATAATGTGAGCCCTGAGAAAAGTCAGACCCTTCCTTTAGCTTTGCATCCGGCCAATACAACTCACTTATAAAATCTCATTTCATAATGAGAGCCCGGCGAAAAGTCAAACCCTTCCCTCAGTTTTGCAGATAGCCAGCCAATACAACTCACTCGCCAAGCGAGCTACCCTATACTAATACGATCAGCGCACGGACCACTCTTGCGCCCTTGCCTCTCTCCAGCCAAATCGATACTCCATCTCAACATTCGGCACCTTGAGCATTTCCCTCGCCCAAGCATCGGCCACGCTCGCCATCCCTTCGTCACCATGGCGTCCGAAGTGCCAAAGCTCTTATGGAACTCTGAAAACATCAAGGACGTGGCCGAGTCGGTGGGCATCGGCGCGCTCGGCGAGGAAGCCGTCAAGGCGCTCGCGCAGGACGTCGAGTACCGCATCGGCCAGGTCATCATCGAGAGCCTGCGCCTCATGCGCGCCGCACGCCGCACCACCCTCACCGTTAACGACGTCTCCCTCGCCCTGCGCGTACTCGACGCCGAGCCGCTCTATGGGTACGACTCGACGCGCCCGCTGCGCTTCGGCGAGGCCAGCCTCGGGCCCGGCCAGCCCCTCTACTACATTGATGACGAGGAGGTTGAGTTCGAGAAGCTCATCAACGCGCCGCTGCCCAAGGTGCCCCGCGATATAAACTTTACCGGTATGCGAGTTATCGGCCGCGGGACGCCGGCAAAAAAAAGAAGGGTAATTGGATCAACTGACTCGGAGCGAAAACAGCGCACTGGCTCGCCATCGAGGGCGTGCAGCCGTCCATCCCGCAGAACCCGACCACGGCCGAATCGCGGTCGCAGGACCTGCTACCCAAGGGGACTGGCGCGAACCCCGCGCTTTCCGCGCTCGCCGGCAGCGACAGCTCTTCCTCGACCCCGTCCGTCAAGCACATCGTCAGCAAGGAGCTCATCCTTTACTTTGACAAGATCCAAGCCGCTATCCTCGACGATAACCCCGATGAGGAGGTCGTGCGCCTTCGCCAGGCCGCGCTGGGCTCCGTCCGGGACGACCCGGGCCTGCACCAGCTCGCGCCGTACTTCATCAACTTCATCATGGACCGCGTGACGCACCAGCTCGACGACACCTTTACGCTCAAGCAGATGATGGAGCTCACCGGCGCCCTCATCGAGAACAACGCCCTCTTTCTCGACCCGTACGCCAGCTCTCTGTCCGCGCCTGTGCTGACGTGCCTGATGGCCCGCAAACTGGGCGGCGACGACGGCGTCGACGCCATGAAGGAGCAGTATGAGCTGCGGCAGCTCGCGGCGTCGCTCATCGGCCGCATGGCGCACAAGTACTCGGCGTCCAACTCGCTGCTGCGGCCCAAGCTGACCCGCACATGCCTGCGGTACTTCCTCGACCCCACGAAGCCGCCCGCCGTCCTGTACGGTGCCATCAACGGCATTCTCGAGGCCGGCGGTCCCGAGGCTGTCCGCTTGCTGGTCCTGCGCAACCTCAAGAGCTTCGACTCGGGCATCCTGCAGCCGCTGCGGGAGAAGTCGGAGGGTTCCATCGAGTACGAGATGCTCGTGCAGGGCGTCCTCCAGGCTGTCCGATCTCTGGTGACGCCCGCGGACGCACAGGCCGTCAACAGCTCGGGGCCGGTCACGGATGCACAGTTGGCCGAGCTAAACGACGTCGTCGGCCCCATCCTCGGCGCCAAGATTGCACAGTCGAGCAACAATGCGCGGCTCGTCAGGATACTTTTGGAGTCTCGTTCTTTTGATTAGTGCTTCTTGTCTCAGCGGGTTGATTTGGTCATGGGTGGGCGATGGTGTATCAGGCGTTTTACGGAGTGTGGCTCTATATACCAAAATACTGTTTCTGGATTCTGAGGACTACGCTGCATGGTTGACCTGTCTTGCCAATTGAACGAAGCGTGGTGCATATGTTAAGTGTAAATCAATGAAATATTGTTGATGCTAACAAAGGGAATGTGCAATGAGCACTTTTACATAACGTGCCAAAATTGACCCGTCTGTCATCACGACCTCTATACAACCACCTGTTCAAACCCCAATGCCATAAAGTACAAGCTCATCTACAGCCAAGCGCAGTAATCCCGAGTGTCCATTCCGGCACCGAAAAAGACCCGCTCAAAGGGTTGTTCATCCGTTCCCTTCTCGCCTCCCCCTTCCTCTCACAGGGACGAAGGACTCTACAAGCCGAAAGCAAGATACAGGGTGCCCAGCAGGCTGACGCCCAGGATGGCGCGCTCGCTGGTGCGGATCTGCTTCTTGGCGAAGCCCTTGACGAGGTCGTAGCTCAGGTGGCGCGTGCCGTTGATGAGGTGGTAGACGAAGGGGAAGCCGAGGCCGACCTTGACGAGGCCCTGGACGGCCAGCGGCAGGGCGGCGAAGCCGGCGACCAGGCTCTGCGACTCGAGGTGGAGGCCGGCGAGCGGCGCGACGAGGTACGCGACGAAGTAGGCGTACGCGGCGCCCGACAGCGTGCACCCCGTGATGCGGTTCCACGCCGACGCGGAGAACCACGTCTGCGACCGCCGGTAGATGGCCAGGTGCGGCGAGACGGGACGCTGCAGGCGCTGCTTCGCGAGCACGTCCTGGCCCTCGGCCGGCGTCAGGCGGGCGGTCTCGATGGAGCTGTTGTCACGAACCGGGGGGGGATTGGTTAGTTTATGAGGTCAAAGGAGGGGAGGGGGGGATTGGTGTGTCATTTACCGAGCTTGCGTGGTGGAGATGCGCGCGGCCAGGGCGAGGCGCGGCATGGTTTGGCTGGACGCAGCTGAGGAGAAGAAAAGAAAAAAAAGGAACCATGGGTCAGCATTGGGAATATTTTGGTATGGAATTGGGCTGGCTGGCTGGATGGAGGGAGATGTCGTCGTTCGGAAGGGAAAACTGCTTACCTTTGCGCATGGCGGCGACGCCGACGCGCTGGGCAATCATGCTGGCGACTGTTGAAAGGGGACTCTTCGATTGAGAAAGCGCCGGGAGGTTTTGCTTGAGTTGTTTGCAGATATGCTGATCCGTCGGGTCGTGAGTTGCGTAGCTCGTGAAGCGCCGTTTGTGAAAATGATCCCGAGAGCCTACGGGCTTCCGGTCGGGCATCCTCGGTCCAAACCGCGCAACAGACCTTCTGAGTGGCTTCCCGCCCCCCCATCGCCATCCAATCAAGTGTTGCGAATTCCTAACCTGTAGCACGTGACTTTATCTCACGTGCAAATCCCAACCCAGCAAGCTCCCCCCACCCGAGTGAGAGAATATTATTCGGCCTCAGTTTTTTTTTTTTGGAGATCTTCTCTTTTTCCCTTTCCTCTCCAGATAGTCACAAACGCCCGCCGCAGCGCTATTTCTTTCACAAGCAGCATAGCGACCACGTCGGCAGAGTCTTTTTGACTCGTTGGGATCAAGTTTGGAGATTGAAAACATAACAGGGTCCTTTCGTTAATCTCGGCGCTCGGTTGTTCGAATCTTTGTCTGCGTGCCGTTTCATTCTGAGATCTACATTTCTTTGTTTTTTTTTCTAACACTTTGTGATGGTTTTGATTGTGAGAAACCTGATCTAGGCTCTGGTTGCAAGTTATCCGTGCCATGTCTGAACAAACCGTTGGACAACAATCTGTGCCATGTGGCGAAGCTGGTCAAGGCGTCTGGTCGAATGTACTGTATGAGAAGCGTGCCGTGGATTAGTGAAGTTCGATAGGGAGAGAACATTTGCGATACGTTTTGTACTAGCTGTGCACGACGCAGAAAATACACGACAGTCTGTATCACCTTCCCCTATTACGATTCCACGGCGTCATCGTTGTGAAAGATCTAGAGAACGCCAAAGTCATTTACAAATAGTATCTGCAGCTAATGAACAAAAAGCGCGATATACCGCCAGTAGTCGTCAATCATGTATTCATCATGTGTTCCACCACGTATATTAATCTTTACGCCTTCGCCGCCGTCGTCGTCCTTTTGTCGCATCGTCTGGTCGACCCTCCAGCCGCGACCGATTGGAATCCTCGCTTCCTTCTGCGGCTCCGCCAAGCATGCCACCGCCCAGAACTGCCCCAATCACATTCATCCAGCTGCCGCGGCCATCCAGCGCGCTCGTCACCCCGCTGGCCAGCCGCTCAATTGCCTCATTATTGGTGCCCCCTACATGCCACGCTCCGCGCACATCCCAGTCTCCAGGACGCTGCGGCTCGCGATGGAACACCCCCGACCGACTAGTCCACCGATCATGACTGGCGGACCGCCGATCCAGTGGAGTGCCGTGCGAGTCGAAGCGATCGGGAAGCTCCTCGACATCCTCCTCCTCGGCGCTCACGTCTCCTCGTGAACTCTCGCTTCTATGAGGGCGGTCGTGCGTGCTGTCAGAAGCGCGACGGCGCCGAGGCTCATGCCATTCTCCAAAATAATCATGGTTGTCATTCTGATCATCGTCATCCTCTCGGAGGAGGCTTCCTCTCAGCATAGACTGCTCCTGTTGTCTTTTGTGCATTTGCATAGTGTGTGTGCTCTGTGGAGACAAGGGGATAAACGATACAGATTTTGCTGTTACCGCAGGCTTTCCGGATTGAGCAGCGTGATACGAGGCGTTTCCTACAGCGGCTGTGACAAAGTCAGCGTCGGAAAGTTTGACCCGGGCAGTAACCTCAGCTGGGCCCAACGCACCCTCCAAACTTTGCCTACTCTGGTCCGGTTTCTGGATGAGGTCACTCACATGCTCTGGGGGTCCGCGTGTCTCCGGATTGGGTCCTGGAGATGGACCGCTTCGTGGTGGTCCAGGTGGTCCGGGTGGCCCCGGTGGCATCGGTGGAGCGAGAGGTTCTGGCGGATAGCCCGTCATCGGACCAGGAGCCGGTGCGGGTGGTGGTCCCGGAGGGGGCGGAGGAGCATAGCCCATGTAGTCATGCGGCACATAAGGCTGATACTCATGAGACTGTGCGGCTGCAGGGTTTCCGTAGGGTTGGTGGGCATCGGTGCTTGGCCCTGCGGTGCCTGGTGTCGTTGGGTAGGGCGGGTAGTAAGCACCGCCGGAAGCGTGTGGCGGTGAAGAAGGGCGGCCATATCCATCGTCGTACTCTGCGGCCACCTGTGGTTAGCACAACTACGTACCTTTTCAGATGTTGCCGCTGTCTTACCGTCAAGTTCTCGTTCTCTGTGCTTACGCTCGCGCCTCTCGCGATCCTTTCTATCCTTGTACTCCTTTATTCCAAAAGCGGCGGCGCCCGTCGATGCCATGTTGCGTAGGCGGCTGCGGCTCCTCCTGCGTGCGTCGTCGGAGCCGGACGAGGATACTGAGAGGTCACGCCTCGCGCTCCGGTGCCTGCCGCCGGGCCTTTCGTCGTCCGACTCGTATGCCCCTCGGGCGGGAGGCAGGGATCCGTTGCCGTACTCAACTAAGCCTAGCTCTCTATCAGCCCCAGCGTCGGAATGGAGGGATCGGGCCATCGACCTGCTGCGGCTGCGACTTCTGTCCCGCCGGTCATAGTAGCGGCCGTCGTCAGTATCGCTGAGGCCACGGGACCGCGAACGCTGCCGTTCCTTTTTATCCTGATGATTCTGGTATAGTTTACCAGCTACGCCAGCGGCGGCGGCTGCACCGGCGATTTTCGCACCGGTGCGGAGGCGAGACTTGCTTCGCGAGCGGCTGCCACCACGAGACTTGGATCTGTTGTGCAGGTGGCGAAGAACCCCTGCCGTGGCTGCGGTGCCCAAGGCTGCCTTTGCCATTTTTGAGATGCTCCTGCGGCGACTGTGGGTGCGTACGGACCGCGAACGAGAACGAGATTCGTGATACTCGTCCGATGCATACCCCCGAGTCCGGCTGCGGCCTCGATGAGCTTCTTCCCTCTCCACCTTGTTGGACTGAAAGTATTTGGCTGCACCGGCAGCGGCCAGAGCGACAGCGGCGATGCCGAAGCCCGTCTTTAGCCTAGAGTGGTGGTCGGGAGACTCGCGACGGTCGCCCCAGCGGTCCTCGTAGGCGCTGTGAGCCCTCTTGAGCGCTTCGGTGCCAAGCGCACCCAGCGCGGCGCCGGCGATGACTTTACGGCCGCGATTTTCTGGCAAGTCGCCGTATTCGTCGCGCCTACTTTGTAAGAGAGCAGTCACGCCAGCGCCGGCCAAAGCACCCTCAGCGAGATGAAGTTTGTGCTTGTCCGCACTGCGACTGCGAGAGCGGCTGCGAGAGCGGCTGTGATGGCGATGGCGATGAGACTTGTGACGGCGACGACCGTCGGTGACAAAATAGTCCTCGTCCTCGCTAAAGTACTCTTCATGACGGCGGCCATCATATCTGGCCATGGCCCAGTCTCGGTCCCGACCATACGAGTCTCTGCGGTAGTAAGAGTCCCCACGATAAGGACCCACGCCACGACGTTCGTGTCGGTAGTAGTATTCGTCCTCGTAGTCGCCGTGCCGGACAACCCCGCGGTCAACGTCTCTCACGACCATGGGTCCTGCTTCTGGGCGGTCTCGGTTCTGGTGATAAAAGATGGGCTGGGGAGAAGGAGCCTCCTGGACGATTATCTTCTGAGCTTCTGGCGCCTGTTGGCGGATGATGACGGGCGGCGGTGTGGGCTCGGCGGGCGAAAAGTACTCTGTCTCTTTACGATAGCGCTCAACATCGCGGCCGCGATTGTCTTCGAATGACTCCTCCACCCGTCTGTCGACGCGAAAGTCGTCGGGCCGAGAGCGACGGTCCCAGTCACGGTCAAAGTCTCTTGTTTCCGTGACGGTTCGACGCTCGGCGTGGTCGAAGTGCGACCGGGGCCGAGCGCTGCCTGAGAACCGAGACCGGGTATCGTCCTCAACCTCTATGCGGTCTATTCCTCCACCATTCTTGGAGGAGCCAACTTTGTAGCGAGTGACGGTGGTGCTTCGAATGCGATCGTCATCATCTTCCTCACGGTAGCTTCGGGTCGACCTATAGGTGTCGCCCATGATTGCGAGATATCTTTGGAAAGCGAGTTTAGAGAGCAGTAGGAAGGCTTGCCCCAGTGTCTATGTGTGCGTGGTAGGTTTCGCGACAAGGATGTCGGACTGATGGAAGCGAGGTGAGGCGTGCAAAGGTGAGGCCGGCGCAAAAAGGAAGATCAGGTCGTAGTGGGGATGATGATGAGGATAAGAAAAGAGAAGAGAGGGTGGCTGGGCTGATGGAGAGGAAGAGGGAGGATTGGCAAACCGGGAAGGCGGCGGATGGGTGTCCGTAGTAGTGGGCGGGCACCACACACACTGTTGACGCAAGCCTCCTATTTGCTGTGAGGCGAGCAGGTGAGCAAGCCGGCTTGGGCATGAATGGACGCTGATGGAAGGGAAGAGGCTGGCTGGCCTGCTGGACGACCGATGGATCGATCCGGGGAGAGCCGGCGGTCATGGCATGGTCAAGAGATTTGATACTCGTGCCGTTGATGAGACCCACGAAGCTTTCCGACTGATGGCATCTCTCCCCCTCTAACCAAGACACTGTATGTACAGTATATGCCCCCATAGGTAGGCCATAGGCTGGTGGTACTGTACCTTGGCGGGGTTGTGTGCAAGCAAGTCATTCAGCCACAAGAGATGGCCACTGCGCCTGGACGCGGGCTGAAGCGACCCATCACGAGGCTCTGGCCAGCAGCCAGCAGCAGGGGGTGAAGGGGGGAGGGGGGTGAGAGTGAGAGGTATGGCCTACCTACTCGCGCAGGGTGTGAGCAAAAGAAATGCCGATTCGGCCATGGTAAAAGACGAGGAAGTGGCAGCTTTTTTTTGGTTGTCGCAAGCCACATACTGTACTACCCCTAGGTAAGGAGGGAGGGGCAACGACGCCATCCGTGGACCATGAGTCTCGACAAATGTGCGTCATGCCTACTAGATGTGTGCGTGATGATGGTTCAAAGGCGAAAACTACTAGTATTGTGGGCTGTGCTAGTTGGCCTTTGTTCAACCGTTTTTTTTTCTCTCTCCTTGCCTATTCTTTCTGCCCGTCTGATTCAATAATTGTTTCATTATCTTCGTGCTCAGCCTTTGTTCGACCGCTCCACCCCTCCACCCCTCTCTGCTCAGAGTTTCTGGCTGGCGGGCCGGAGCGGGATTTGGCCACCATTCCGATACCTAAAAACAACTTCTTCATTTTTAGCAGGCGACCAAGGCTGCGACCGCCGCCCCGGAACATTGCCAAGTGTGTGTCCCATTGCATCTCGCCGTGCAGAAATCCTAGGCTGCAGCTGAACGACACTGATAAGCGCTGCTGTACGCCAATTGTGCCTTGCCACTGTGAGGCGACTGACGAGCTGCAAATCATGACGTCTCACTTGTCATCAGGTTCGGTACATGCGTACGCTAGCACCTCAGTAGGTACTGTACTAGGTACTACCCGGCCGCCAGCTAGATAACGTCGGCCACCCACTTCTCGGCCCTACCCACAGCTCGGCGCCATCAATCTAGCCACTTCAACACCAAACCTACATTACTAAAACCGCGTTTTCTCGCGTAATTATAATTATCTTAACATTAAATTTTATATATCTAATAATGCCTTCTTAATACACTAAATAGGCTCTTTAAAACGCTATTTAGGATATAATTAGCGGTATAAAACTCTATATTACTACTAAGCGATAGGAGGTGCTATAGTTAATAATATAGAAGCGAATAAAAGGCTAGGTATTATATAAAGAAGCCTTTAAGGTTATATAAAAGCTTTCCTTAGCCTAGGAAGTAGATTTAAGAGGCTAGATATTAATCTAGGACGCTTTAGGCAACCTACTAATCTATAAGTAGGTCTAGTAAATAGTAGCTAAGTTAGTCTAACTTAATAGTAATATAGAACCTATTAGTAAGAACTAGATATAGGGCTTTATTTAAAGAAATCTAGAAATTAAGACCTTAAGAGGTAAGAGACTTAATTTTAAAAGGTCTAATAGCGCTTTAACTTATATTATATAGAGTTTCTTTAAGCTTCTAACTATTAGCGCTATTAATAAGATACTACCTAGCAACTAATATAATATAGATAAGACTAGGCTAGTAATAGGCCTCTAAGAGAATAGCCTAGTACTAGGATTATTATAAAAGCGAATTACCTTAAAGAGATAGTCTAGGATACGCTATTAGAGTATAATTTTTAAGTGTATCTTAGCCCTAAGGAAGAGCCTTACTCTACTAGTTCTTTTTAATAGTAAGAACATTTAGGAGTAGTGGTTTCCTAAGGAATTAGGCCTATTTAAAGGCTAGAAGTTTAAGGTAATAGCTTATAGTTAAACTAATAACTAAATCGCACTCTATTAGCTCTAAGCTATCTTTATTCTAGAAATAAAACTAGTACTAGGCTAGCGCTACCTTCTTATTATAGATAGCTATAAAAGCTATTATATAGTAGAGTTTTTATATAAATATTATTATTATAATATATACCTTTTATTCCTACTAGCTTATAGCTCTTATGTCCTTTAACCTCTTAATATAGCTATATTTAGCTCTATTAAGGCCTACTATTATAAGGAGCTTAGTAATTAACCTACTAATAATAATTCCTTACCTATTAGAAAAAGGGTCTTTCTTAAAAGTTATACTATTACTAGAGCAACTAGTTTAATAGCTTATAATATTTATATAGGCTAGTAAACGTCTAGCTTATAGCTAGTTAATATAGTAAAGCCGCTAATAAATAAGCTACTAGTTAACCTAGTTATAATAACACTAGAAATAATGCCTTTAGAGCTAATAATAATACCTATAGAAGCCCTACTAAATATTAAAACACCCTCTAATAAATATATCCTCTAACGCCTTTTTATAGATAGTATAAGGCCTTTAACTAGCTAGCGTACTATTAAGCTAATTTAATAGAAGATTAAGAAGCAATTTAATATCTAATAAGCCTAATTAATCCTTTTAGAGTAAGAGAATATAAAGCTTAAGATAGTAGAGAAGCTAAAAAGGGAAAGAAAGAAGAAGAAAGTTATTACTAACCCTAATTCACTCTTTATAGGAATTATAGACGTTAAAAACACTTATAGCTAGCTTAAAAGGCAATTGCTTAAGCATTTAAAGAGTTTTCTAATAATTAAAGTTAAGGAATAATTATTTAGTTAATTCTATATCTATTAGTATATATATTATGTTATTATAATTTAATTTAGATTTATTATATAGCTTCTAGAAAGTGGTGCATAAGATGTGTGTCGCGCCGAGATGTGGGTAGGGCCGAGAAGTGGGTGGCCGACGTTACTACTACATACTACTACCTAGCAGTCTGCAGACCATTGCGACTACAACGCTGGGCAGATCGCGTGGTTGCCTTTCGAGCCAGGGCCACTTGTATGTCGGTGGCGGCGTATGTTGACGAAACCCGAGCCCCATTTAGCTGCTCGACTTGTAATTTCACCATGCGAAATAGCAGCTCTTCGATTCGTACTGGCTATATACTGTTGAAATTTTTGCCGTCATTGTCACTTGCACGCATGCATATCAACATATACGTACAAGTAGTACTGCATGTTGAAAGATCTCGCGCCAATACTCACATCAGTTCTTACATACTGTACCTATGTCAAGCAAATTAGGTCACGAGCGAATTGTTGTTGTTATTAAGCCTAGCTATGTGTGTGTGTCTAGGAGCCTACCCCCTATACCGGGTAGGTCCTAGGTCATGCTTCTAGTGCTATATAAATCCCTACTAAAATAGAAGGAAGCTATAGAAAATCACCACCTAACCTATATCCTATTTAGTACACCCCTATAGCTTTAATAAATAAAGCTAGTAAAATCTATTATAATACTATTTTCTAGTGTTTTTAATAATAAAAAAAGAGTATATATAATAGGAATTTAAGTCTTAACCTTTAAAAAGTAAGAAGATTAAGGACCAAATTAATTTATCTAGCTAGTAATACTATATTACTATATAGAAGTACTAGCTTAAAGAATTAACTAGGCCTTTAATCTTTAAGCTAACTAGCTATATAATTAGCCTTATATATTATTATTCTTAACTATAGTAGGGCTTCTATATATAGCTAGACTATAAATTTATTAAATTTCTAGTATAATAGGGCCTTAGTAAGTCTATATAATAGTAGCTTATTCTAAGTTATAGAAAGGTCTATTTCTTAGGAAGTAAGTTAAGTAAATATAAGTAGGCTTAATACTTAATAAGTTAGTTTATTATAGTATATAGTAAGTACTATTAAAAAGTTATTCCTAATAGTAAAACTATTACTTAGATTAATTAATAGAGATCTAGACTACCTAGCTACTAGAATCTCTATCCCTTATATACTTATTTATCTCTCTACTATAATTTAGGATTACTTTACTTACTAGTAATTATAGTAAGTAGTGCTTATTATGCTTATATATAATCCCTATAAGTGTATTATATAACCTTTAGGGTCGCGTTACTACTTATTATTTACTTAGCTGCTTCCTTAGGCCGCTTAGTAACGCTGCCTTTTTATTATTTATAATATAATACTCCTCCTTTATTAGTCTTATCCTTAAGACCTTATTATTCTTTATAGGTCTTACTTTTAATTTCTCCCTTCTATATTATTCTTTCTAATAGTATGTCTAGGCGTATATAGAAACTATATAGTTATACTTCTTCTAGTTATAATATAACTTTAGAGCGTCTTTATCTTACTTAGTATATTAAGCTTTATAGTACTAATTCTCTTAAGAAGATTATACTTTATATACTATATTACTATAAATATATTTATTATACTATAGTTAGTAAATCTACTAGTTATTATTATAAGTGCGCCCTTAAGGGCCGCCCTTATAATAGTATATTTATTAGTTCTTATTTAGAGCGCGCCTCTACTACTCTAGATAAGGTTAAAACCTAGGAGCGTTAGGCTAAGAGTGCTTTAGCTAAGGCTTAGGAAAAGGCTCTTTAGGCCTATTATAATACTATAGAAGCTTTAAGTTGTCTTACTTATCTTTATAAATAAAAGAAGCTCCTTTATTCTAAGGAGAAGGAGCTTTTTAAATATAGTATAGTAGAGTTAGATTAGGAGGATAGTCTAAAGGATTATTCTACCTTTAATTTACTTATCCTTAAATCTAAAGTAGTAGTAAATATTTAAGAGGCTAAGGCCTTTAGCATAGTAGACTAAGGATAGATTTTATCTAGTAGAACTACTTAATTATTATTAGGTAGTTTTTAAGGTTTCTAATTAGTTCCTATGTATTTTCTAAGTTTAGGTATCTTTTCTATTTAATAAGATAATAATAATTTTTAATATTTCCTTATGCCTTAAGGATCCTTTCTACTTTATACTTATTTATATTTTTTACTATAATTTTTATAGCGATTATAGTACTATCTAGTGCTTTCTTTAGTAATAAAATATAGAATATAAGATATATTTTTATCCTTTCTAGTAATAATAGTTTATAGTTAGTGTTTAATAGTTTCTATTTAATAATAAATAGTCCTATTTTCTTCTAGTTAAGTTTATTATTAGGTTGTTTTATTTTAATGTTTTTATAAATAAGGTATATTTTATACCCCTCCTCTAAGATTAGCGCTAATAATCTCTTTTTATCTATATAATACTTTATTTAGTTCTATAGGAAAATCTATTCTTTCTATAAATGTTTTTATATATTTATAATAGTTACTATATATACTATAGCTATTAGTATATATATACTTTATACTATATATATCTTAATTATAAGGTTAAATCTATAGTTTGCCCTAAATAGTAATATTTTTATATTCTTATTTTTAGAGCTATTATAAGCCTATTATATTAAAGGTAGCTATTCTACCTAATTATTCTACTAATAGTTAATATAGCTTTATAGATATTATTTAAGTATCTAGTTTAAGATTTCTATTTATCTATCTATTTATAGATAAAATACTATAGATAGATTCTACTTAATTTTTATAATTTCTATAAGGCTTTTCTAGAAGTTTAATATAAATAACTTATTATAATCTAATATTAGTTTTATTAGTAGACTATATTAAATAATAACTATCTTAAAAACTATATATACTAGGTCCTTAGTATTACTAGATTCTATATAAGGAATATAGTAAGTATATTTTATAAGTTTATTAATAATAACTAGGATACTATTATAGCTAACTCTTAT
>JAFEME010000663.1:0-13966 GCA_018831755.1 Niveomyces coronatus
GGGGGGGGGGGCGAGTCGGCACATCGCTCATGTCTCGACGGGCCGAGTGTAACCCTGATGGTTATGTAATCGGGGATAATCATGCCCTCTTTTTGTACATTTTTTTTTCTTCTTTGCAAAAATGGGTGAGGAATCCCGAGACTCTTCTAGCTTTGACTCGGTGGCGTGAATTCTTTCTCCCTCTTTCAGGTCGTCCCGTTTGGGCGAACCGTAGTGGAGCGAGACCGGATGTGGGAGGGCCGGTCGGCACGGGCCCGAGCCGATGTGGCGTCTCCGGTGTGGCTGTGGGCGAGAACCGGTCAAAACCGTGACTGCGCTGAGACGATGCGTTGTGCGTCCCGATCATTTGCATGTTGCGGGATAGCAGGATAGGCCGATTATTTTAACTCTTGACAATTTATTTATTTTAGGTCTTTTTTTTTTCTTCTTTTTATTTTCTTTCGGCTTTCAACTTCACCTGTCTGTGTTCGTATATATACACAGAGCCATCGACCTCGAGCAGTGGCGCAGGATACGTTTTCTGTGCCTCCAGTGACGTTGCCGCTCCAAAAGACGATGTAAAGGAAGAAGAAGAAGATTTATAGTCTTTTTTTGGCAACATGTTTGACGACCGCGGCATCAAGCTATACTATAAAACGTGGCGTGAATGACTGAGCTTCGCACAGTTTAGTTGTTACTACTCTACCTCAAGCTATACATGGCTCATCTAGAACCGCACAAGAGATACAATTGAAATGGAAGGGGAAAAAAGGTAGAACGACCGGAGAGATCTTGGAGAAAAGCTCATGCCCTTGCGCCCGAGACGTGGGTCGCCACGTAGAAGCGTGGTACGATGAGCTGCAACCTAAATCATAAATACGGGTTCTTGACTTTGCCAGATGATATCAACATGTGTTTCATCGTCATGTTTTGCCCGCAGCAGTCACGGCGCCGGCGTCCTCCACGGTCCATCACTGCTTGCTTCTTCTTGGACTTCTTATCTCGGACGTCCTCGTCAGAGCAGTCTCCAGATCAAGATGGACAAGTGAACAAGCGCAGATATCCCTGAAGCCGTGGCGGCGGGCTACACACACCTCAGAAGCTGGGACCTGCCTGCCATAGGAAGGCCTTTCTACCTCATCCCTTGGGAAGACTGGAAGAAAACACGAAAAAAAAACAAAAAAAAAACATAATTTGATGTGGTTCTTCATTATTTGTACAGCTATAGCCCGTATAGCAGCAGTGTGCAATGATCTACATCACATCATCTCTTGGCATTTTCCACCTCGGCCGAGTCCATGACTTGCTGTTCCCTTCTAGGACATGCTGACCCCAGGAATGTCACTGAGCCATCCACTCATGGCGGCGGACATGCTTCTGCTTCATCAAAAAGTCAAAGTCCGCACCCCGCTCCGTTCGCGAGCAGTTGCCCTTTTTCTCATCAGTGAAGCCTCCGATCGCATTTCCTTTCCCTTCAGCCCTCAGATGCGTTCTTCAAATAGTGACGCGGGCTCGACGTAGCTCTCGGTTCATGAGTCTCGTTGGTCACAAGGCAAGGATCGATATGTCTTTTGAGCATTCATCAGACTTCCATGAATATTGTGCATCGTTTGGTGTTGTTCCTAGAGTTACCGTCTAAGCAATTGGAGATGCCGGGTTTAAGAATTAGTCACTTTAGACGACTGCAGCGCTGTATTTGACGACTCTTGCCTTAATCGCTACTTGCTTTGATTTACAGGAGGCGTGATCAGACAAGGTGCGCGGTCAGTGTGATGGAAGACTCTCATTACGTTTATAACCACTTTCAACACACAATCCACCCATCACTACACAACCCTGGTTGGCCTCATGCCGCACATAAACCCCAGCTGAGGCGGACACATATGCATGACATTCCATCGCGCTGTCAGATCCTTAAATCATAGCACAACACTCGTAGATTCAATACGGCGTGGAGCCGCTTCACCAATACGTCCCTCAATCCGTAAATTAAGAAAAGAGCCATCAACAATCCAAACCCCCTAGCCCTTTCGTAAACACCATCCCCAGGCTACTCCTTCCTCCACATGCCCAGGCCCTCCACCATCGGCCTGTCCGTCACCGCAAACAGATACGCATCCCCGCCGCCCTCCGCGCACGAGTGGCTCACGCCCGCCCACGACGGCACGCAGAACGTGTCCCCGCGCGTCCACTCCAGTGTCGTCTCCCCGCCGCCCGCCAGCCGCAGCCTCGTGCGCCCCGAGCCCTCGTAGACGTGGTACACGAACGACACCGTCTCCCGCGACTCCCGCGACGTCCTCCCCGCCGCCACCCGCTCCGCCTGCGCGCCCGCCGTCCTCGAGATGTGGGCCCCTCCCTCCAGCCGGTAGTGATGCACGGCGTGGTCGCCGGGCGTCGACGCCAGCGCGCTCTCCGCGTCGCTCCAGGGGAATCGGAATGGCGAGTCTTCGGTGAAGGGCTGCTCGCGGGATGCGGGCGCCGGGGTGGTGGACGATGCCGCCGCCGCCGCCGCGCTCTCGGCAAAGTTGTTGCGGAACTGCGTGAAGATGGGGAGGTCTAGCCCGTCGAGCCAGATGACCGGCTGGTCGCCTTCGTTGCCGTGCTCGTGCCACAGCCAGCTCGGCGTGAGCACCACGTCGCCGCGCCGCAGCCGGATCTTCTCGCCTCGCACGGCGGTGAATCCGCGCCCGCTGTCGCCGCCGTCCTCGATGATGAAGCGCAGCGCAAAGGCCACGTGGCGGTGCAGCGGCGCCGACTCCCCCGGCAGCACGAGCTGCAGGCCCACGTGTAGCGTGTCCGTCGTGCACATCTCGTCGAGGCGCGGGTTGACCAGCATGATGACGCGGCGCTCCGCCGCGGCAGAGGTCGTGATGAGTCGGCCGGCTTCCATCAAAAGCTCACGCATGGTGGTGTACGGCCAGAGTATGGCCGCCGCGCCCGGGTCCGGCCGCGGGGCCACCAGCTTGTTCATCACCTTCCACAGAGCGCCAGCATTGACGTCGTGGAGCGATTGCAGGTAAGCTTCCTCGGCTGGTTCAGAGCCCATGGTTTACGAATGAAGCGTAGATGAATAACACAGAGGCGACGAAACGAGGCGGGACGTATGAGCTGAATATATCTGTAAATCACGACATCCGTCTGTAGCACACGATCAACGGATAATAGTGGACGAGCTGATCTCGCCGCGAGTAGTGGAGGACCGATCCCACCTCGGGCAAGACATGTCAGCACAAGGTCCGTCTGCAAGAGGCTCAGACACACCGGCTCGCTGGTTACATATGTCCCTCTTACTCGTTGTTTTCTCCATGATCGTTCTTTCTCGTCCCCGGCGTCGCATGTTTATTGGTCGGACTACACATGTGGCCCGGCTCTGACCCATGTCGTACAGGCGAGGTGACATTCTCCTGGGTCAAACCCACTGGAGTCCATGATCCAGCGAACCACGTCGACTCAGTTTGCACAGGTCCAAGACACTGTTCTGCAATCAAATACAAAACGAAAGCAAAATCGGAACACGAGGCCTCCGATGATTTAAAGGTGACACAGTAGAGACTGCTATAAGCGACGGCCACGAGGGTATTGTCTTGTCGAAAACGAAAAAAACACCAGAAGACGAAAAGCACAGTACTGTATCTCAGCAATTGTACAAAAGAACATTGAAAGGTCTCATTGTGTATACAAAGTTTCTATAGGTATCATTCATCGTTTGCTATGTTGTTGTTATAATCCAAATGCCGAAACCGGCCGCGATGCAGAAGAAAGACTGAGCGGCGTGCGCCTTCCAATTTCGGCCACAAGTTTCCTCAAGTCCCTCTGATTCGCGTCGAACACACGGAGGCAGGGTTCGCAGATTCGTAAATGGCAAAAGGTGCACGCCCAGCGGTCTTCTGCGTTGGCTTTGCTGCATGTCTGGCACGTCAGCGGATAGTTTCTATTCGTGCGACGGTTCATGGTGCTATGATTATGGAAGCAAGAGTAGTGAGATTCTTTGAGCTCTCTAGCCGCAAAGACGCCGTCAGGTGAGAGTCTTATTCCAGCAGAGACGCCCGCTCGTGCAGGAAATCGAAACGCCCGAGGGTCCGGATCCCGCAGCTTGGTCATTTCCGAATAGAGGGTACCGTCGCGTCCCCGAAACATTGGCCCCTGCTCGGTGTATACGATGCGTGGGTCATTGCTCATATTTTGGCGCGTAGTCTTTGTGGACTGCTGCTGCTCTCGCGGCGGCTGACGGGTAGGACTGGCAGAAGAGCCCCGAGACCGATCCGAGGGAACAGGAGTAATAACCGGCGCATGGGAGAGTAAGTTGTTATATTCAGCCGAGCTTTCATCTCCCGTCAAGGACGGCGTACTAAGTGAGAGCTGCGGTTTGCTTTGAATAGGACCACTATTGGCGGTTGGCAGCGTAGGTTTGCGCCGCGGGATTTCTGTCAGCATAGCAAGGGAGGGCGCTGCACCACTTTTGGGGCCAGCTGTTGCTGCCCCGACAATTGGCGCATTCTTGGCGGTGTGCGATGAAAAGTTGTTGCCACCATGCCCTGGGGATGTTTTGCTCGGCGACTCTGGCGACGGTGCGGGCGAGACGGGGACAGGAAGAATGTTGACGTGGGAGGCCAAGGATTCGCCATTCTGGTATTCCGGTGTAGGAGGTCGGCCCATGTTTGGAAGATGTGACATGTTGATTGGCGGAGACGTCTTTGAGGCACTGCTCCCTAAATCCTGAGCGGGTTGACTGTCGCCTACAGATAGGGAACGGTTGGCAAGCTGAGTCTGAGTAGGCAGCGGCCGGATATTTCGACCGACGAGGCCGCCCGATGGTGGTTTGCGCGGGACAGGAGGCTGAAAACCGGTCGATGGATCATCCTTGACCGCAGTTGGCGGACGTTGTGTAGACACTGTAGAGAACGACAGGATTGACGAGGCCGTTGATGCTGTGGATCCATGACTGTTGTGCAGCGCGAGGTCGGGAATCTCGTGATTTTCATTTAAAGGACGACGGCGCCAGATCTCGGACTTTGCTGGAACGACTGGAGTATCAATGCTAGTCATTGTCTTTGATGGCGGACAGGGTGGGAAGTCTGGAATTCGACTTGTTTTCTGCAATTTACTGTCGGGGGAATGATCGCGACTCGATGCAGACGGGGTGTGTGTGGCCGCAAGACCGTCGCTGGTAGAAGTGGCGGGTGACTCGTAAGGGCGCGAATAAGCGGATATCAGACTGGAGATTGAGGTCGTGGGAGAGGGTTCGGGAAGCGGCAGCGACAGCGGGACTATATGCTTATTCGCTCCGACAGGACGCCGTGGTATTGACATTGTGTGGGCAGGCATTGTATGGGCGGGTGATTCTTGGGTGATGGTCGTTTGAGCGGGTGCTCTCTGTGTTGGCATCTTGGCCAAGCTGTCGGTCCGAGGAGAGAAACTTGATAAAACAGGCGTCGCCGGTTTGCCGGGTACCGGTGGCGGTACAGCGTCAGCAACTGGATCTTTGCGATGAGGCGGCGGCGGCGGCGGCAACTCGGGCAGGTCCTTCGGCGGCGGTGGCAGCTGGGGTATCGAGGTCGACGATGCTTTCGCGGTCGAGGACGAGTTTCTAAGGATGTGCGGAACGGCAGGCAAGGCCTTTGAAAAGCGTGAAAAGCCTCGTCTCGGCTGGCGGGCGGTGGCGGTCTCCATCATATTTCTTTATCTCAATCGTCAATCACAAAAAGCCGCGGTGGCCGAAAGGAGGTTGGCGCTGAAGCAGAGGCGCACAAGGCCGTGGCGAATTTTCGGACATGCAAACAGGGTTTCCGAAATGAAGGTGTGACGTGATTCCTGCAGAGACGAACGATGCGGGTGACAGCCGGTAAGGGGGGATCGTGTATGCAGCGAGCAAGTTGGTGATTGGTGAGACCCGAAGAGTTGTGGCGTGAAAATGGCTGGCGCAGAGGAGATGGGGGCGGAGATTCTAGGAAAGAGGGAACGGAACGGCGAGAGGGGAAAAGAGCATAGCAAAGGAGCGATTGAGAGAGAGAGGTAATGATGAAGGAGAGTGCCCAAGAAAACTCGAAGCGGCGATGAAGGAAGGGAGGAATTGAATTTTTTGAAACGTTGAAGAAGAGGGAAGTGGAGAGACATCGGCCGGGCTTGTGGCTGTGGCTGTCTCTGGACGGGGAAGAGGGCCGTTTTTTTCTTGTGGCTGTAGTGGGCTGCAGTGGGGAGCAGGTACAAGGCCAAAGCCGAAGCTACAGTGCCAACACCACGAAGCACAGGGAGGCAGACGGGGCGGGGATAGTGTCTAAGACCACAGCGGCGCCGGGAGGGTCGGAAACCGGTGACACCAAGTCTACTACCAGGCAGGGGCTTGGTTTACAGCCGTGATAAAGTGGTATGTAAGCGGTGGACCCAAGAGCTGAGACGCACAGGGACACAGTGCAAAGTCCGCCAGCCATAGGTAGATACACACATGCCTAGTACCACCCCACGTCAACTATCGAGTACCTGAAAAAAGAGGGCCATGGCTCTCTCTGCGTTGCTTAGTGCCCGTGCGACAGACCTACAGTACCTACTTGCGCACCAACTCCAGGCTTCAGTGCACCGCTGTTGTGCCCCCCCCTCCCGCCGACTGCGTATCACTGGTTTTTGGCATGAGTATACATGAGGTGGTCGTGACTGGATGAATACGACACTCTGCTTTCCCCCCCCCCCGTACGTGTTCCGGGTCGCAAGACGACTCTCCAACAAGTTCTTCAGGTAGCTCCGGACGCACCCGGTTTCACCATAGCTGTCTCGTCATCCCCCCATCCGTCGTCGAAAAAATCACACAGCGTCTCTCCGCGAGCACGTACCGCGCCATCAGAAATTAGCGGTTGCATCCGCAATGGGGACAAATATCAATTTATACTTCTCGACAGTGCCAAGCGGGCCTCGGGTGCTAAAAAGAGGGCTTGGAGTCAATAACAGACAAGTAAAATAAAATAAAACAAAACTACATCAACGACACAGTATAATTCAGAACCCCGACTGTCTTTGATGGAATTTTTTTACACTGTGGCGGCCCCCCCCCCCCTTCTTCCTTGGATGTGACCAGTGAGTGCCAACCACCCATGCAGCCCTGTTTTCCTAGCCCTGCCTGCCTGTAAAAATAGCTGCTCTGCGCTACCACATCCCTGTCCGCCACGGACGTCATTGGACTGTTTTTGCCACCCGCCTTCTGCACCGCCACTTGCCTCTTCGTGGCTGGGCAGCGTCGCCACGTCAGCGAAGCAACAACGCATCAGACAGATTTGGCCTGCGCATCAATCTTTCTCTTTCCATATCGTACTATAGTTGGCTGCGAGGCCAATCCAATGATGTCCTGCAACTTGCCGTTCAAAAAAAGGCAAACAGCCAATTGATCCGACGCGATATCCCCGCCCCCCTTCCCCCACAGCACTTCTCTGCCAATGTCTCGGCTAGCGGTAATCGTCCACATGCCGCGTTTCAGGCCCAATCTGACTGGTAGAACCAAGTCGCAGAAGGTATCATTCTGAGACCGGTGATATCTTCGTGTATGTTCTAGTGGCGCCTACCGGAAAATTTTGTAGACTAAAACAAAATACATGCTCTGCGTAAGCACAAAGGCTCAAAATCTACCCATAGACGCAACTTGTATCTCATAGAGGGATGATGAATAGCCGAGAGAGAGAAAGAGAAAACTCTCACATCTACGAAATGCAAGCTTCGCCGAGTTCATATTCATACACTCATACCCCCTTGCTCTTGTTCATTGACTCCAGACCGAATATTCCATTCGAGGCCAAAGAATCGCTTCCCGCCCCTGAATCCGCATCACCGTCGCCAAAAAGAAATGCATTGCGTTCGCGGCTAAGATTGTTTGAGCTCCGCTTCTTCTGCGAGTTTGCCGCTGGCGGGGATTTGCTTCCCGCTGCTGCCGCTGCCGCTGTGGTCGATGGAGCAGACTCGTCGGGCTCAAGCATCCACGAGAACGACGACTGTGCGATAGTCGAGCGCGTAGGAATCACGGGTAAGTGAGGCCTGACTGGTGCAGCGGATGGTACTGGTCCTGTAGACTGCTTCGAGTCCGGTGGGGGGTTTCCTTCTGTATCTTTTATCTTGATTTCTTCTTTTCTAGCGTCATAGTCCGGTTCTAGCGGGTCAACCTTGTTCGTGCTGCATGCCGTCTTCTTTGTTGGCGCTCTACGTTCCTCGGTCTCGTCTGGGGGCGTAGCCTTTCTAGCCTGCATTTTGTCTACTCTCGAGGCCGTAGTCTCTTCAGCGACGACAGCCGGAGCATCTGGACTCGCTCTGTTACCGCTCTGACCACTGCTCTTCGCTGCAGCCCCGGACGTAGGATTGGCACCTTCGGTGACATCTCGCTCGGCATTGTCCTCCTCGGCTGCTGTTAGGCTCGTATCGTTCGCCGCGACGGCTTCCCCAGTGCCAAATTGTGGTACATCCATTGTCGAGTCTTCCAAGTATATTTGCACGAACTGCACTTTAGCGGCCGCAACCTCGATTAGCTGCTGGCTCTTGGCCTTGTCCTCGAGACTGGACGCCGACAGCGCCTTGAGATCCGCCACCGTCTCGCCCAGAAAACTGGCAAGCTGCTTCCCGCGCCGGTCCATTGTTGCGATAGCCGCTGCTGCTGCGTCGTTATTCAATGCTGTTTGCTGCCGTTGGTGCGCCCTAGGCGCGGCTCTTGCATCATTTAGGCCTTGCATATTGCGCCGCAGTTCACTCATGGCTTCGCGCACCGCTTGATTGATGCCAAGCTTTTCGCTCTTCTCGAGCATTCCTCGTGCGCTCTTAGCCGCACCCTGGATCAATTGCTCGACACTGCCTGCGGGTACCGCTGAAACACCCGCACGCTGGCGTATACTGTCGAGTCCCCGGCGGGGGCCAGTTATTGATAGGCTTGTCGGTAGAGAAGCGGGTGTAGCCGGCGGACGTCCCGTATATTTTGTGATGAGAAAGGCACCACCAGGAAAGTCAAGATGGTCTCGTAGGTAGACGGCGTCATGCACAAAACTATACGGCCCGTGATCTGTGTCCGGGGCCGGGTACTTGAGCAGAAGCTGAAGACAGACGGAGTAGTCGGCCTGCAGTACTACCATACGTCAGCAAGATAATCGATCTCGTTGACAAGAATTCTGAGTATATACACACGTTGCCAACGGATGCGCAGAAGCATAGCGCAGCTCACGAAGTCTACAAGGTGGAGTGATGGGTCAACTGCGAACAACGCGTCCCACAAGACGAGAGACTGGTTCAGAGAAAACTCCCTGCTAAATAAAAGCCGTATCCAGCGACTAAATGATTTTGTTAGCAAAGCTCGACAACTTCCACTGTAAACTCACATGAGGAATATCTGTGGCAAGATTTCAATGTTTTTCAGATGAGCAGCGAGATCAGGGTCAATCCTATGCAGCAAGACTTGATGGATGTGCTTGCTTCTGTCTACGATAGCGGAGGTAGCTTCTTCAAGCGTCTGTGTCCCTAAAACGACGTCTTTGATCTCGTAAAAGAATTGTGCGTGGTTCATGAGCTCTGAAAAGAGCGAGTAAGCATCATGCTCGATATACGTTGCATCGAGCGTTTCCAGCATGACAATATCGAGCGGATCACTTTCGGGAAGCGCCCTGTAGTCCACTGCATCTTGTTCCAGGACGTATACAATCGGCGCCAGCAGCTCATGCATGCCTTGGCGATAGCCGCCACGTTCGGGATGCAGCTTGCAGTACACAAAGAGGACATCAAGAATGAGGCGCTGGATCCGATCTTGATGATAGTTGGCTTCGCCAGGTAGACGCTTGACATCCTGCTGGATTTCGGCACGTATCAGCTCATCCTGACGCAGTGTGTTCCACGGCGACTATATCGTATCAGTTTCCTGCAGAGTCGGGTGGTAGCACGTACAGCCTACCTCGGGGTCATCATTCAGAGGGTCTGAGCTTATCTCGGCCAGAGACTCCGGGTGGCAAATGAATTTGAGAAAGTGCTCTCTCCTTTCAGTGTAAGTCTCTCTCGTATGCCGTAGAGTTTGCAGCCAGCTTTCAGTCTCAGTGTCGCGAAATAGTAGAAATGCCTATCGCTGTCAGCCCCCGTCCCGTCCTGCCCAATATGCATCTTGTACCTTCCAGCAGACCGAACGGCAGCCAGACAGGCACGGGCTCGGTGAGCCGTTTCTATTGACGGCGCGCTGTAGGTCTGTGATGGTCGTGCAGTGTTTGCGCGTTGCTTCCCATCTGACTCTGGCAGCCAGGGTACATACGTTCATCAGTCTGACGTTGGTGCTATGACGATGAGTACTTACTGCGTTTCCTCGATCGAACGCATGATCGAGAGGCCTATACTTGATAGATAGCGAGACTAGAGGTTTCTCAGTCCCTATATGACCTTCAATGGTACGGCAGACTGCGGGCGGGGGACGCGACTTATCGTTGAAGGTTCAAAGCCCTCATGTCCCCAAGCGTCTGTCAGATCGAGCAGGCCAGCGAACGCCCCAGCCTGGTCGCACAGTGCATACCGTAGCGGTGGGGCAGCAGCGGCTACAGTTCGTACAGTGCTAAGACGTCCATCACTCGGGTAATATACTCACCGTAGCCCTGTACCACTTGCACTGTCGCACCGCAGAATTGTCGGTCCTGTACCCGAAATACAGTGCGGCAATGACACCACCAAAGCGGCTCATAAGCAGCTCTGTCAGTTACGAAGTTTCGTCCACACCCGGCTCACCACAAGCCCAGGCAAACAACCACGCCTTCTCTTGGGGTCTTTCCTAAAACCTCATCCGCCTAGATCTACCGCAATGTCGGCCGATTTGTTTGCCGAGTTCAACAAGCCGCCGCCCGGCCAGTCAGCGCCAGCAGCCTCGCTACCGCATCAATCGTCGTCTAACTTTCATCACTCGGCGAGCACCTCGTCACAAGCTCAGGACCTCTTCGACTTTGGCCACGACAATGGCTTTACATCCAACTCTGTCTCTTCACCACAAGGCTGGACGACTCTCTCCTCGCAGGCTGTCGCAAGGGGGTCTTTCGAGAAGCCAGCACCAGCGGCCGGTCTACGGCAAGCCCAAAATGTACCTGAAGATGACGACGGCTGGGGAGACTTTGAGGTAGCTGAGGAACCCCCAGCTCGCCCAACTCGTATGACCCAGATGCCAGCTCATCACATATCTCAACCCAGCTCCTATCCGATGACATCTTGGTCTGGCGCGGTGGGCTCGTCAGCATCTCACACTACTCCTACAACATCTACTAATCAGGCTTACGATTCAAGCAGCAATGCACTTTCCAAGGCATCCCAGCATGCAAATCGTGAAGCGGGGAAAGTATTCTCCTTATCTGAACCGCAGCGGAGATATGTGATCAAGCCTCAAGCTGCAGATCCCGGTGTGCTATTCGACGCCGCCGACTTTGAGCTGGAAGACGGCGAGTTTGAGGGAGAAAGTGATGACGAGTTCGGAGATTTTGCCGCGCCGAACCCACCTATCCGAAGGCCGCAAGCACCACGCGCTCAGGAGTCTTCGAGACAAACGCCGTCAATGCCATCAGTAGATCTCTTGACGCTGGATGACCCCCTGCCGGCACCGCAAATCTCATCACATCAGAAACTTCTTGACTCGGATGGGCCATTACGCTTCGGTGCCTCCAAGTCAGCAGTGTCACAGCCCAACAGGGCAGCAAAACAGAACTCAAAGTCTACAGCCACAGTGAAGACACAACCCAACCGGGAGAAGCTCTCGAAAAACAGCAAGGGCAATCCGCAACTTCCAAATCCCAGGCCATCCGTTACCAGAGATGACGAGTGGGCGGCGTGGGAGGACGACACAAATTCCACAGTCGAAACAGCTGCGACGCCGTCCTCATGGGACTGGGAACCAAGAGATAGCCCGGCCATAAATGTTGTTTCTACCTCTTCGGACAACAGCCCACCACCGATAAACGTTCCTCCACCGTCCGTCCTTCTCTCGCTATTCCCCGAGCTGTTGAGCTCCGGAGGTGCATTTTTCAAATCTCTGACCGAGCAGAACGGTGCCCTCAAGGAACGAATCTTGTCCGACCCTCAGTCGCAAAAATTTCTGCAGGGCTATATACTGCTAGCCACCACAGCTGCGCGCATCATCGCCGGGCGTAAGCATCGCTGGCACCGCGACAAAATCCTTGTCAAAAGCATGTCCATATCCTCAGCCGGAAGCAAAGGCATGAAGCTGGCTGGCGTCGATAAAACGCAGGCCGCACGCGAGGACCGCGAGGCCGCCGAGGTGGCTAGCATTTGGCGCCAACACGTCGGACGCCTACGCTCTGCGGTCACCGCGGCCAATGCGCGCATCGCATCCGACGCCAGCTCCCCCCTCAGAGTTCCTGAGCTGAACGAGACGCTGTCGGCGCAAACGCAGAAGCTAGTGGCTACCGCGCCCAAGCCGTGCGTGGTTTGCGGGCTGAAGCGAGACGAGCGCATACCCAAAGTCGACTTTGAGGTGGAGGACAGCTTCGGCGAGTGGTGGGCAGAGCACTGGGGCCATCGCGCCTGCAAAAATTTCTGGATAGAGCATGAAAAGAATTTGCGACAGCGATGAAGCGATTGTTTGGGGGGGGGCCCGGGAGGACTTGGGTGTCAATTCACCCGAGTACGCTACGCATCTATCAAGCCAAGACTCAGCCTTCTTCATTTGGGACAAGGCTGGCAAACAACTATTACGTCGCATCACCGGACCACAATGGCAGGAAAACACAAACATGGGACGCGAAATGCTACGCGATTGTTGGATTCAGGAGGAAAACAAAAACAAGAGGAGGAAAGACCATCGATGCTACAGTACGTAAATGGACTCGCCTTTGGTCCCCGCACCGTGGAGATGGCGTAGCCAGGCAAATGGGGTCCACCGTTAGTTACATGCGGCGTCGGGTACACCTTTACAGTAGGCTTGTGCTGTAGGTGACTGCATGCACTGTAAAGTATACCTGTACCTTGTTCGCGGCATCCGTCTGCTTCGAGACACATAGTATACGATATTTCGATGCGTGTTGCCGGTCTTCTAACAAGGGCGGATGGGCAGCGGCAGCGGCAGCCAGCAACGCGAGGGGGGGAATGCCAAGTCGTACCTCAGTTAAGCAACGACCCGCCCCTGATGGAATTGTCACAATGAAGCTCGGAACAGGTCCATCTCAAGACGATTGTGTCGGGATTGTTAGCGACAATGATGATATATAGCTTTCATCAAGCCGTGTCTCTGACCATTTCTTTTCGCAATGTATAGTACCACGCATGTTCGTACATAGATACAGTACAAAAATTGCCTGTATTAGGACTCAGTACTTATGGATACTGTAGAACTAGGTACTGTAGTACATACAGTGGGTGCATTCCTGTGCTACACCCCGTCACAGCTTGAGCTGTCTGGTCCCCTGTAGACCCCGCTCCAGGATTTCAAGGGCCACGCGCTTCTAGTAAATTTGCAGTGTACACTATCGAGTCCGTTGAGGACGTAGCCACTTTGCTGATGCTGTCTTGTTTACCATAATGTGTCCTACCTACGGATATGGTCCCAGAGCTGCATCGGGCGACTTCATTCGTCGTCTACATAATGAGCTGCCAGCTTGAACCAGGTCGAACTAACCACACTACTACTTGTGCGGAGACAGCACCTACAGCTTTCTTGGAGTAGGTACAGTAGGTACTACCTACCTACCTTAGTACAGCAGGTACATATGTACCAGCATTGGTGTGACAACTTTGTCACGGAATCGTCACTTGCGCCCGGCGGTCAGTTCCAAACTTCCAAGTTCCTTGTTTCCCGTGCCAGCATAACTAGCTACTCGTATATAGTAGGTGAGTAGCACTGTAAAAGAAATCAAAAACTACCTGTTTATAGACACAAAACGGCGCTGCGTAAAATGCAAAAGCGCTTCAGCGCCTTCTAGCGGCGGAAGCTGTTGACGCCCGCTGTCCCTGCCAGTTATTTTTTTTTTCTGCCACCCGCCTCGCCCCCTCTCCTAGTTTACCC
>JAFEME010000664.1:0-13948 GCA_018831755.1 Niveomyces coronatus
TGGGGGCCCCCCCCCCCCCCCCCAAAAAGAAATGTCACCACGACGGACACAACGGGGTTTATTCCCCCCTCCCCCTTCTTCTCCGTCCAGCCCTGCGCCCGAAAATCCACTCCTTCGGCCGACTTGATCACACTTCTTTTGTACGCCGCCACGAATTAATTAACCAAAATGATGATCGGATAAAGAAAAAAAAAGCAAGGAGAGACTATCAATACGATTAGAAAAGTGCTAATAAAAGCATCATGACGAGACGACTGATTGCTAAGCCATCCTTCCAACCCAATGTACACACACACACACATACGCACATCCTTTCGCTGGTTCGGCCAACCTGATCAGCTCATTCGCCCTGTCTATCCCTATGGGATCAATCTAAAATGGTCTTGATCCAGTTTTCTAAACGCGACTCTGCTTCCTTTCTCTCTCTTCTTTGCTTCTTTCGTCCGAGTATCCATCTGCCTGACCAAGTATGATAGGGCCTTTTAATTCCCTGGACGAGATCAGTGCAACTGCGCCTCAACTCCGAATCGTTTCTGCCGCAATTTCCCCCAGGCGGCCACACAGGTCATCGGATGAAAGTAGCCGCTTAGCTCATCCGCGTATTCGGGCAAGCAAGGACGGCAAAAAATATAGAAGAAATAGATAAATAAATAAATAAAAAGCTACAGCTGTACATCCCTGTGAAACATTTATTAATTCGTTTCTTTAAGAGTCATATGCTGACCAAGTCACTGCTTTTTAATCAAGGACGATTCATTTTTTTTTAAAAAAGAAAACCTTCTTTGCTTTGCTTCGTCATCTCATTCTATGCCTGCGTCATTTTGCTTCGTCAATCCCCTTCGTCAACATCTTCGTCATCACACCCAGTTCCATCGTCTCCATTCCCCAGTCCACCCACGCCCCCAATTCCACACTTCACCGACACCCGCCCTACGCCATAATCTCACTCAGCTAGTTCTTCCAACCAACGTGCATGAATAAACTTCCATACGGGCATCTCCGCCTCTTCTCGCTCTCTCTCCTCCCTCCCTCTCTCCTACTCCTCCTCCGCCCCCTCTTTCCCTTTCCCCTTCCTCATCTTTCATCACTCTCTTTCCTACTCGACCTAGTTAGCTCCGGAAGGGGGGGGATGAATCATTTCAGGATTCCCACGTGAATCGTTCGCTCAGAATACCCATCCCCACAAGGCCCCCCCTTTCCGCTCCAGAGATAATGGCAACTCCGCAAAGCTACACCTATTCAGTCCTCGCCGAGCGTGACGCTGAATGGACGGAAAAATTATACACCACACAGTTGTGAAAGTCATGGAGAAAAAAAAAAAAAACTAAACACGAAGATAAAAAATGAAAATGAAAAAATAAGATACAGAAAAAAAAAAAACTTTATTCCTGTCCGTCCAGATACCGTCATGGGCCAACCGTGCCGACCGTTCGACGTCTGCCCCGTCCTCTGTCTGACCCTCTCCGCCTCCTCAGCCCCCAAGGCAGCCATCCTCTCCCCAGAACCAACGCCCGCATTTTGCGCCCGCTCGTTCTGAGCCATTTTGGAAAAATCTCCGAGACTCAATTCTTCCCGTAAATCTTGCCTCGACGCAAAGTCTTACGCATCCCTGCTCTTCCATCATTTGTCTACTGTTGCGTCTGAATTGAGACTGTGTTGAGATGTAGCCTACCTTTCCCCCCTTTCATAGGCGTACAATGATACATATTTCCCGGGACAGCAGTTGTTTAAATAGAGGGAGGAAGATTAAAAGAAGACAAACATCCTCGCGTAGACTGTGAGCGGCAGCATCCCTTGATCGCCTCAGCTGTCCGGCACATCGCCGCCTCATAAACGTGGCATGCTAGAGATCCTTCGTCCCCGTTATGTCTTGCGATGCTCAGCTAGTCCGAGCCTTACCGCCAGCTTGGTTGATTTGTGGCCCCTCCGGCGAACAGCATGTTTGACTGCGGAAGCTTCATTGCAATTTGTCGACAGCTTCTGACCATGCTTCCCGTGTCTGTCAATCTTCGCACACTGGTCCCTTATTCCCTGATTCGCAGCGCCATCCGCTATTCATTGGAAGAACCAGCACAGCATGAAAGGAGACAGAGTTCTAGGTGAACACAGATTCCAATGAATATGTAAACGTGATATAGGCCGTTATGCATCCCCTTCCGAATTGTGTCGCTTACAGTCCGCGTGTTGCTCTCACGACGCAGTCCTGTCGGCACCGCTTCGTTTTCGTGGACGAGAGTCTACCTGCGCCAGACTCTTGCGTTTAAACCATGTCAAACTGCTCGTCTCTATGCTCCCAACGCTACCGTTGGAGCTTCTCTGATCCGAAAATCCCAATCTTTCACTCCGTGCTCGGTCATCCAGGTAAAACCAATCCTCAGTCTTCATCTTCTTAAGCCCACGCTTACCGCTCAGGTGATCCTCGATATGATCAAACCTTGAACTCCAATAGCTTCCAGCCCCAGCTTCATGTTCGCGCTCAGCCCTGTCAGCCTCGATTACACGACGGCAAAATCCACACCAAAATCTAGTGCCGTCAGGCCGACCCATTCGACAATTTTCCGCGCGAGATATGATATCTTCGTGATGTCTCAAATCATGAGCCTCCATCAAGTGCTGTTTAAAAGTAAAATCTCTATTGAAGATTGCCATGCAGCCGTTGAGATCGCAGACCCAGGCCTCCACGAGAGAGTGCTGAGCCTTTTCGTGCCGCTTCCAGTCATTTTTGCTACCAAACCGCTTGCCGCAGCTTTTGACGGTACAGCCATATGGTCTCTCATGACGCTTCGAGTGTTTCCTGTTTCATCCATCAGTCTCAACCAACAGTTAGGGGAGTATACCATCATGTCTGTCTCACTTAAGTTCACAGACTCGATTGCAGACTTTGTGACATTCTGTGCACTGGTAGCCTACCCTGGTTGTCATGATACCATTTGGCGAGAGAAAATCACCAGCAGCATTAATTTTAGTGGTGAGAGCCTGCTGCAGGAGCTCTCTTGGAAATGTTTCCAGACAACTGAGTATCTCGATCTGGGTACAGCCTCTGTTGACAAGTTCGCCGTATGCCGGTATGTCTCGCACCTGACCCAGCGGTTGTGCACTTGCCGAGGTCGCATTGTCTCCAAAGCTCAGGACGCTGCTCGCGCCGTGCGAGTGCATAGGCTCGGTTTCGTCCCACGCCGGGTTGTCGGAGTTATGAAACAGAGCCATTAGAGACTGATTGTCCATCATCGCCGACGCAGAAGTGGACTGACTCTGCTGGGTCATGGGCTGCCTCGCAAAAGGCAGTAATACTTGCGACATATCTTGATCAATGCCCAACGGACCCGAGAATTCGTTGTCAAGATTCATACTAGCGGACTCGAAGATGTCGCACTGATTTTCAGCAGTAGTAGTGCTGAATGTTGGCAGTTGCGATGCAGTCGAGAGCGTGTCGAGTTGCAATCCATCTCCGACATCTGTGCTCGAGGTTTCCGTTGGCATCACCCACTGAGCATCGTGGCTGGGATCGTCAACAGGCTGTGTTTCAGCTGTGGTATCAGTGGGCGCGACAGTCTCTTGAGCGTCGTTTGTGGACCTAACAAAACAAACTTTAGTACAATTCACAGGTGTGAGGCACCGCAACGCACTGAATCTGATAATGCTCAATCTGGTAAATCTCCGCGTCGCGTGGTAGATTGTGTATCTTGCGCAAATGCGTTCGAAAGTTGTCTTTCCTAGAGAAAACTTTACGCTTAGAACCACCTGGACAGTCGCCGCGCATACAACGGAAACCCCGCGCCGGTCCTTTCCTCTTGTCGCAACTGTTTTTGTGCCTGCTCAGGTCGCTCTGAGTGGTGAAATTACTTGTACATGTTTGCCGGTCACAGTGAAACGGACGTTCATGTTTGTGTTCGTGTTTTCTTGGATCTGAAGTTAGAACAACCTCGAGTCATGGAGCAACGCAACGTACGTGAGCTTTGATTGATTCTGGAGGATGAGCCCACATCCCGGTTTCTTGCATTTGTATGGCGGACGCTGGCCTCGTTGGCCGGTCCTACCAGTTGCAGCAGTAGTTGCCGAGTAAACGCTAGTATTACTGCTTATGCTTCGTGGCCTATCCATTAATGGCATCGAAGGGTCATGGCTAGGAGATCTCGTGTTCCCCAGATGAATACCACTCATCAAGTTTTGCATCCGTGCTGCATCGAGAATGGGTCCGAAGGAAGTCGGGTTGGTATATTGTTGAGAGTGCAACTCGTCGAATGCGGACACCGAGTTCGTGCCATCATCAGACAAGACATGGCCTCGCCCATTGCGCATCGAATTGAAGTATACATCTGTAGCAAAGGCAGTCTGATGTCCATGAGAGTCCTTGCGATACTGGTTGGAGTAGCGTGTCCATGGCTCTTGGCTGGGGTTCTGGATCAATTCGTCGATCCCGTCCAATGCCGACGCTGGAACGGGAGGCACAACAACAGAAGCATTTTCTCCCGAATGCCAAGGCATGTCGTAAAGTTCTTGCCCGGTATTCATGCCGTGCATCATTTCAGGGGATATCGGGCCGCCGTCCATGACGATGGCCAGTGTGCTGCCGAGGCGGAGGTGAAAAACTTGCCAGCAAAAACGAGAAGACGTAACAGCGTAGATATTATTGCGTGATCAGATGGAATGCTCAGAATGCGGCAGTAAATGGCAGGACGAAATGGGATAATGAAAAACTGGAGGGATGCAGCCGCAAGTCAGCTACAACAAGCAGAGGCAAACCCTGGAGCGGGAGCCTTGCCCAGCCCAGACTAGTATATGTGGAAGCGATGTTGTCGGACTCTCTGAGAGAGAAATGCTGTGCAGTATTTAGTCAGATGTCAATAGGTAGAAAGACGCATAAAACATTCGGTGGCTAAAGCGGTTCTGGCATAAGATGAGGGGGAGAGATGACCGGTGATGAGGTGCAGCGGCCCAACTATATGGCCGGCGTCTGAGATGCAGCCCCGCTTTTACACATGGCCCAGGTTTGCCGCATTGGAGAATCATGAAGTCGGGCTGGTGTGCAGCCAACCGGGGCGCAGTCGGGTAGCGGCACCGCCACAACACAAATGGTGATTCTGTGATGCGTCGAGGATACTGCTGGCGAAACTCGGTTCACTGGCGGCCGGATACTTTGCGAGAGCACGCGGCTTGTTTCGCTTTGAGGTCTTCTTTAACGCTCGATCTAACCCCCACACGAAACGGTGCTAGCCGGGATTTAATCATTTTCAAGCAACAAAATAAAGGTTAAAACGGGTCGACCGGGCCTGTATTCTACAGTGGCCCACGGGCTGCGCCACTTGGCAGTTGTCTAGGACGGAACATACGTACAACTTAGTAGTAAGTACTAATGTACATCCTGCGTGAGTGAAGTCGCTAGCAAGATATCGCTATGTGTGTATACAGTGTGGCCGATACAGTGGGTACAATACAATATTGCATCGTGCTGTCATTGCAAAGTGCCTAGAAATCAAAATACCGTGAGAGCGAAAATTGATGAGACGACACAATTACATGATTGAACCCTGTCAGACTTCTATAGCACTTATTAATCATCATGTGTAGTGTGTAATTCTGTACATCTACACTGAATGGTAAGCATGGACGTCCTGCTCAGCGTATACATCGGACATAAATTGGTATGGGGAGATGAGCTTTTTATCTAATAGTACAATTCGCCTCTAAGATGATTATACAGGCATACTGATCATGCTTATTCTCGTGCTGTATATGATACAAATACAAACACCTGATTTGATAGGTGAGCACTTTCTGTACGATGTGTGCACTGTACTAGTATGTACTGCGTGCACTGTACGGCACAATACAGCACAAGTCTACAGTACCCAGATGGAGATGTCAAGCGGCACGTTATAAGCTGTACAGAATGTACCCATCCGTCAAATCGCACTGGTCCGCCGCGATCTTTAAGCAAATGCAAGCAATGACAATGGCGAACTTGTACTGAAATCGCCGGATCAGGATCATGCTCAAATGTAGTGTTTGCCAGTGGAGAAATCAAAATCTATGTAGTTTGAAGTTTGCGTCTGCATTCTTGGTTCCCTCACTCTCGCTAGCAAACGCCTGATGTGCCACCAACAGAAGGTATTTTCTAAGGGCACAGGCGATATGCACCGCGAAATTCGACAGCACATTCAATCATGACGTAAAGTTTTGAGGTGGCTCACTCAGAAAAAGACTGCAGCTGATACTGAAAGCCACATCGAGTTGGCTCAAACACACGAGGCGGTTCGCAAGGCGATCACCAGTCTACCGCTTTCGCCTGCTTCTGGTCCGGCCCGACCCCCAAAGTTGCGCTACAGGGCCGCATAACGGGCCGCTGCAGCCACCTGGCAAACTGTGCTCAGCCCTGGCTCAGCCTCAGTATAGGTTATCCCCGCGCTCGCGGACAAACAAAATCCTCTCGTAACGACCTTTACGTCCCATCACAACAGACTGTGCGAAGCACGCGCCTCCAAATTTCTGTCGAAAATGTCCCGAATTTTAGACTGCGAATATCAAAAATTGACCGCGTGAGTCGATAGTAGCATAGACCCACCCTACGATAATCGTTGAAGCAAGATTCGACCAGCGAATTTCACAACCCGAAAGCCAGCATTGTTCTACCAGCACTCATCGAATGCCCCGACGGAGATTGCTCGGGTTATTGAGCAGCCTTGTTAAACATGGGCTTCCGCTATTTGCCTCTTGGGAGCAGAAAAATCTCTGTTGAAGCTCTCTCTACTAATTCTCCCAGCCTCGGTGGAATACAACTCACACCACCGCTTCTCTCGACCGTGTAGAAGCGTGTCGCTGTCTAGTCACGAGAGAGAGAAAGAGATAAGGAGAGGGAGAGAGTTCGATACGCAGCAAGTAGAGCCTTGCTTGACAATTTGGCGAAACTCGGCGAAGTGAAAAGTGAGACATGCCAACACGAGATTGCGTCACAGCGCCCGTCAAGCGAGACACTCGTATAGGTGTTATGGTCCAGTGCATATCTCGCGAGAGAACATGTCTCTTTTCTCTTTACGCCACGTCACTGAAACATTCATACTTTTCTTGATTGAATCATTGTTTCGCTGTTACTGACCGAGCGGTCTTTTGCCGTCGCCCACTGCACTGAAAAGTACCGCGTGATTTTTTTCTAATCTCTTAGTCGCGAGAACACATTCGGTTCCGCCTATTTCATGGCTTGTTGTGAAAGCAGCTTCGGAGTTGAGCACCGATCCCTTCCCATTGATTAAGCTTTTCGCGTCTTATCGCGCTTTGTTTTTAATCACTCACAGCAGGTGAGGGCGGAAAACCTTCATTATTTTACTTGTTTTTTTTTTCCGGATATCGGGATTGGCAGCTGTTGACCTAGATGAATGGTGTTTGGTTATTCCTGACTATATACGGAAATTCTCCCCGGCATTCTCTCCCAAGGTCGGCTACTTCAGGCTTGCACAGCCGGTTTGTGCCTTTCGTCCTGCACAAGCTCTGAAATCAACACTTTACACTGCAGTGATGGCCTGTGGCTTTGGCTCTCGCATATGCACGATAAAGTGTGCACTGTACACACACTCAAAATTCCTGCCTAGTCATACACGCATAGCATGGTGAAACACCGTAGCTTAAGCGGCTCATACGTACCGTTGGGCCTCAATCGTCCAAGCCCTTCTTCTACAAGACTCAGATTTGGCTCATAAACGCCACAATACTACACCATGCTACATAGACCTCCGTCGGATCAGGGTTGTAAAACCTCCCTATATTATCGATTGCAGAGGCTCGACCATTAGGAGCGGTCGAGATGACTTTGCTGACTGGTGGGCCAGTTCATCCTCTCAGTTGGGAGACGAGCATGGGCCACAGCATCAATGTCTGACACCACACACAGTGGATTGTGTCCCATATCTTTTCAGTTCTAAGAAACAATTTTGCGAGACTCTAGCACCGTTGTGCAACTTTTTGCTTTTTTCACGGTGTTGCAGTGCTGGCTGACGGCTACACCACGTTGTCGCAGGGTCATAAGAGCTTACAATGCAACCGTCGCAGCAGGGGATCACAATGCGGAAGTCAGAGCCCAGGAGAAAAAAAAAGGTGAGTCAGAAATGGCATTTCTATCATCACTCTTCCTGTCTCAAGTTGTCCTTGTTCTACTGGCCATCGCGCGCCCTCCAGTTAATATTCTCTTGACGAGAATACGTACGAAGCACAAGACAAGGGTTGGAATAGGACAGGCTAGAAAAAAAAGGCATGAATATGTACACACCAATCTTCAAAGCACTGCAGATACGCCAACAGCCCCTGTCTTCGTATGACACTGCCTTCCCAAAGTATGGTCGCTGCTGTCTACGACGGGTCGTGAACCATGTTCGACTTCCTACTGCTACCGAACTTATCTGGATAGCCTCATTCTTTCGCACGAATCTAACGAATCATCATCCTTCGGGGGTCTCAATGAAGGACTTCCGGATTCGGTGTCTCGGGCACAGACATTTTCTGGTGGCGTGTGCGCAGTGATGCTCTCTTGTGTGCAGCAAGTGGACGACCTGAGGTGCGTGATCGGGACGTCGCTACATGTTCCAATATTCAGCATGAGTACCCATTCTACCCTTTCGACATGAAGTGCAGCAATAGCGTGGTTCACAACACATGAAGTGGTGGTGTCCCAATGCTGCCACAATGTTGTCTTTCAGAGTGCGATGGGTAGCCCAAGGTCTGTCTGCGAGAGACTGCGTTGAGAATATAAAGCCCCGTGTGACTCCCTTCGCAGACGGCTTGAAGTTCAGCAGCAAAGCCTCTTCTTCCCGAGCACTTTCATTCTTCTCTTCGCCAGACTTGGTGCAGACTGCAGCATCTTCTCCCCAAATTAGCCCGCAGCCTTTTATCAGGACATAGTCTCGAGTCATCAAGCTATTATTACTCTGGCATCCTACAGCGTAGCAACTACGCTCGTTTCGACGCTCCTTTTTCCGACCACACCAAATTCTCAGCGCCATCATGTGCGATCTGGAGGAATTCGTCTTCACCTGCGGCCACACCGTCGTCGGCATGCAGAGCTACTGCCACCGGGCGCGAAACCATCCCCGCCACGAGTGCAACAGCGTTAAGCGTCTGCGCAACAGCTGGTTCCAGGGACGTCTCTGCGATGCGTGCGCGAGCGCCGCCAGCGGGGAGAAGGGAAAGAGCAGCTCTAGTCGCCGCAATTAGAAGGCTTTTTCATTTCTTCCCATCCTTCTCTTTTTGTCTTCTTGTTATTATGGACGTGTACTTTGCCGCTGCGAGGTGACAGGGTCTTGTCGCGTGGCTGCACTTGTCGGGTGTGAGGATTCGCAGCGTTGTGTAACTCGAAACGTCGTTCGAGATAGTTCTTCCCACGATGCTAGGTCGAATCTATATGATTTTGGTCCTACATGTGGCTTTTCCCACAGAAGAAATAAGAGTTTTTGTTTAAACACCTCTGGCAGTGCCCCTGCATTCGTATCGTGGTATGGCTTGTCTCTCAAGAATATCTCGCAACTGTTCATCCGAAGCCATGGCCGAGGAAAACGAAACGAACAATCGAACATGGCGGTAAAATAACTAATAGCATCAATTTTCCAGTGTATCGTGCGTCCATGTGTGTACGTTAGTTTCCATGTCACCACCATCATCCCAAGACAGTTCAGCCCACGACGGCCTGATTGGCGGCATCCACAGCAGTGTGGCATTCATCGGACCCAGAGGACAAGGGTCTCCTGATGCAAGGTTCCGTCCCTCGGCCATAGCACCCGACAAAAGAAAACAAAACGCCAATATTGCGGTCTCCGGAACCGATGCCACCGAATCCCCGCGTGGGGGTGTACCCTTTGACACCAGACCCAGGCAGAACAGCCCAGGTTTGTCTGGATTGAGATTCACTCATGTCAGTCAGGCCGATGGAGCCCCTTAGCTGCTCTACCTTCCGTCAATTTGCAAATGGCGGCGATATTAGCGGACACGACCGTTTGGGCTCTCGGACTCTTGAGTGAGACATCACAGCGCAGGTGCCAACGTGGCACCTCTATCTGTGCGGTATAGGCCATGGCGGGACTTGGTAGCTCCAATTTCGCCAAACTATCGCTATTGATATTCGCGAGTTGAAGATTCATATCCATAGACATTGAAGGTGTCAAAGTCGGGTTACAAAGCCAAGGGGATCATTCGGCATGCAGGCAGCTCGAAACCCCACCTCCTTATCATTCGAGAAAGAGTTTTGACGCTTGCTTCGATAGCCAATGATCCAAGGCCCAGGACATCAATACATACATGGTGTTTCCCTAGTTTCCTTGCCGTCTCGCCTCTTTACCCAGCCACATTTTCGAGCTACCCAGTTCCCGCACTCGAGCCGAAGAGTACAGAAGCCTGGAAACTGCAGATGAGGGGCCTTGGTTCGGGTTTCGGTCTGGCCACCACTCTACAGAACGTCACGGGCTGACGTAGACATGGCTTGCTCCTCTAAGCCATTCATTTCCCGCGCCGCATCAATACCCGCTCCTTCTCTGTGCGTGCGGCAACGAAGAGCCACAGGCGAAATGTCAAGAGTGACGAATCTCTTCATGTAGATCGATTGCCTCCTTCCGTTTTGTTGAAGTGTGCCCGTGCGGGCGAGGGTGGCAAGACACAATCAGCGCTGGATAACATCAGGTTCATCGTGATCATTAGTACTCTACTCTGCGTGACAATCGAATCCTCAAACCCCTCCCAGCGAAGTTTTAATCCATATTCGTAGCACCAGCAACCACTCCGACAACATTGTAGCGCTTAGAGAAGAAGGTGACCCAGTCATCAAGCACACCCTTCTCCTTGTCGCTCAGTGTAGACCAGTCAGCAACAACGTCCTCTTCTTTCGTCGATGTCTTGCCGAGAGCGCGCGAGGCGTCCTTCCCAGTGAATACTATGGATAGCATTGGTGACGAGTCAGTGACCATGATTGATGATGGTTCTCACAGGGCGTGACCACGTGTCTCAATCACAGACACGGGTGGAAACGGGAGACAACGCACCGTGATAGGCTTTCCCAGGTATATAAGACTGGTTTCCGGTCACATCATATACCTTTCCCTGCATCCGGTAAAGTCAGTACTCATCCCAAAGCTCCGACATCTGACGCCCTGCATACCTTGATGGCGACGTAGACCTTGTCGCTGCCAATACCTGAGGAGCCACCGACATGTTAGCTTGGTCCAGGTTCGGAACCCATCCGACATTTATTCTAGGCTGTTAGAGGTTATAAATGCCACCACGAACCGGGTAGCTCGCAAGGGCATCTCGATTAATGGTATCGGACTCATCGTATACCGTCTCACGTATGAGTGATTGGCGGGGCAGGCGCATCATGACGTACCGTTGCACTTGGCAAGCTCTTCGACGGTGATGGGATCGTCTTTAGGCGGATCCAGATGAACAGGCTCTTTCGGCTCGAACTTCCCCATTGTGAATCCTGATGTGTGAATATTGCTATGGCTGTCAAATTGTTCGGTACAGGGCGAAGCATTCAATCTACCCTCTTCGACCGAGGAAGTTTCCCCACTCTGGATTGCTGAACCAATTAGCTGGTTCTCATCAGGCCCGCAATTTATCGACGCGAGATACGACGGCGTCAGTCGCGGACGACGTAGGACAAAGACAAAAAAAAGAAGAGAGTAGAAATCTTCAAGCTCTCCAAGAACAGCATTCGGGAGGTGGATGGTCAGCGAATCGGGCCTGCCATGTACCGTCTCGCCGCTACAGCGCCGCGGTCAGCCCGACACATCTGTTCGCAACGCGCCACGGTCGGCCTGATCTCCGTGCCCAGCACGCACCGCAATCCGGGCGTACATGCGCACGCCGTTCGCATACTACCGCAAACATGGCAGAGATTTCATTCGACCGGGAAAGATGACGGAGGGCAGAAGAGCTTGCCGGAGAGGTGGCAGAGGTTGACGTTTCGTCAGTTTGCCGGACGAGCTCTCGGCGTCGGGTTGAGGAACTTTACCTTCACCTTGAGCCCTAAAGGTCTTCAAAAAGCGTACAAAGACTCTCCGAGATCCGCTTCGCTTGCCTTTGTCTTGTACGCCGTGGCTCCGACATGTAGATGATTCTGTGGTGCTAATGATCTCCGTCAGACTCTTCTTCAGCGGTGCCGTCGCCTTTGTCGCGCTACGACGCTTCTACCTCACCTTTTACAGCGACGCAATCAGCAGATATCCGGAGCCGGTCGCCAACACCCTACGGAGGGCCATCTACTACAGCGATCATAAGCCCGATCCGCACCTAGCTCTCAAGTATTACAAGAAGGCACTGCAGCAGTGCGTCGAGATTGGCCTGGAACCATTCTCGGACGAGGTGCTCGGCATCCGCCTTCGAGTATCTGCCTGGTTGCAAAAAATAGGAAACTACTCCAAAGCTGCTAGTGTTCTAGAGTCGGTGCTTGGCGACTGCCAGAACTGGATCAGCGTCATGGAAAAATCCGCACAAGAGGGCTTGATTGACCGCTACGGATACTACACTGATCGCCACGGCAAGGACGGTTCAAGGGCGCCTATCAAGAGTGGTAGCACCTCTTCCCAAAATCCCGAGGAGCTAGCAAGGACGGAGACGCTGTGGCGGAAACGAGAGCGGCTGTTGACCGTCGTGGTCAGAGTCTCTGTTACTCTGGGAGAGCTGTACGCGGACGAACACGTGCTTGAGCCCGAAAAGGCAACGGAGCGTCTTGTCCAGGCCGTCGAGCTCGTCGCCAGAGAAACCACACGTCGACAAAAAGAGGCACCGCGACCCGGCGAAAAGAGCTGGATAAGTCTATCGGAGGCGGGCGCCGCGATGGAAGCGCTGGGACGGCGTTTCCAGAACATGTCGATGTTCCACTTTGCGATCCCGGTCTACTTCCACGCTCTCCGATTCTGCGACGCCGCATGCCACCGCGCCGTCGTCATGAACAACCTGTCGGCCATGTTTGCGCAAGCCTCGATCTCCCACATCGGGCAAGAGCTGTCGGAACTACTCCCAGTCGAGATGCCCAAGACGCAGACCGGGCTCTTCGAGGCAGCCGAGAACTGGGCAGAGAACGCCTTCGTGCACGCCAGTGACGTCAAGGGCGAGGAGCGCACGCCGGCGTGCGATGAGACGTGCGTCGCGGCCCTGTGCAACTGGGGCGACATGGCGGCGGCGCTGGGCAAGGCCGGCTCGGCGCGGAGCAAGTACGAGCAGTGCATGGAGCTGAGCAACCAGCTAGGATTGCCGGACGCCGCCAAGCAAGCCAAGGAGGGCCTGGAAAGACTGAACGAAGAAAGGCCATGAAACCGATCTCGTTCCCCGTTGCCGAACTCGTTTACAGGAAAAATAACATAAAAATAAGGCTGCACAAAAGTGCGCGTCGCACAACAAGAGAGGGAAAAGAAAAGATCCTTTCTTAGTACTCTTGCATCATTTTGTTACCATAGTGTACAATATTAGCCTTCTTAGCAAAAGGGCGGTCTGAACAGACGAAAGCACCATGCCACCCGGCCCATTCCATTGACGAGCCGCCGAGCGCTCGATATGAGATGCCGGCGCGCTCACGGCGTGCATGAAAAGTGTAGCCTCGTTTGTTTTAATTTTGTATAAACCTTTGCATGTCCCGACGTGAATGCCGAGCTGAGTGGGCAGGGCGAGGAACATTTTCGTGCCAAGGATTGTAGTATACGTACATGAGGGGGCCTGTGCATCTGAGAAGGCCGCAGCTGAACTCGACGAGTTGACCCGAACTTTGTGACGAGGAGTTACATGCACAGGTTTTAAAAAAAACCATGGTGACAGGATGCTGATGGATGGTTTAGACAAGAAGTATACAAGGGAAGAGACGGCGAGACCCGAGCGGGCAAAAAGAAGAACACAAAAAGCAAGGATCATTTTACTTTGTTATTATTTTTTAGCGGCGAAGGGCTGAAGATGGAGAGGTTCAACGATGGCATCAGCATCGTTC
>JAFEME010000665.1:0-13937 GCA_018831755.1 Niveomyces coronatus
TTCTTCGTAACCAAAAAAAAAAAAAAAAAAAAAAAAAAACTTACCCAGCCTGGCCCAGGCACCTCGGCGGAGTTGAGCAAAGAATGGGTATGCTGGGGCCCCGTAAGCTTAGCTGGAACATTTACATGACTTGAACCTACCCTCTTTCCTTTCCTTCTTTCTCTACCACGACGATAGAATGCCTTAAATCCCTTTGTTCCCAACTCGACCTCGTCCACGACTGCTTTTCTTCTTTTCCATGTTCTTGCTTCTCCTTCACTCCGTCGTCTCTCATTGGGTAGTTGTCGACATCTCTTCCAGCTCATCGCGGGTCCATCTGGGGATTGGACGCTGCATCAACCAACGACATATATACTTGCTTCCACCCTTTGTCGGTCTTCATTAGAGCTCTGCTGTGCTCCTGAACCCCTGCCATTCTCCAACGATATCATCTTCTCCGGCCAATCATCAGGTTGTTGGATACTGCGCCATCTCGTCCGCATCTACTACAGGTTCTTTGTCCGCCAAGGATTGACCCGTCTCGTCTCCCCACGTAAAGACGTTTTCCTGCGCGAACCTCCAAGATAAAGGCGGCGGGACAACCTGTTGCTGGACATCAGGCTCAGCTTCTATCATCTAAAGAACCTGCTGGTGCTCATTGTCGATGCACATGTCTCGACCACCCGCGGCCAACGACTCCCATTCGCAAAAGTTGTTCTAGAACCAACACACTGCACATACATCGCAAGCATTTCTAGTCTTGCCTGCTTCGGCCTTCGAACATGACACAAGTCCTGTCCTTTGCCACCAGACATTTACTCGACAAACAACCCCATCCACTCATGGATCTTGACAGGACTGTCAGGGTGGCTGGCCCGCCTGGTGTATTTGCCCCACGACGTTCGCCAAGCCCCGGTAACACCAGCTTTACCAGAAAACGAGCCGCCTCTTTGAACTCTTCCGATGCGACCCATGGTTTGTATGAGCAGTTGAACATTGGCACGTCGGGTCAAGCTGCGGCGGAGGCGTCTCGAGAAGCCATCTGTCTCTGTACACCAACTCCCAAAATCCCTCGTCCGCGTAACGGTACGCCATAGTGAAAAGTCTCCTGCCCTGTTCTGCTCCCGCGCTGATCTCATCTTCTTCTAGCCTTCATTCTTTACCGCCAGCATCACCAGTCACAAGTCACTGCGGATAACCCCAAGCTCTCCAATCCGGAAATCTCCAAAATCATTGGCGAGAAATGGAAGCACGAAGCAGACGACGTCAAGGAAACATGGAAGAAGCTGGCAGAGGAAGAGAAGCAGCGTCACCAGCACCAGTATCCCAACTACAGGTACCAGCCCAGAAGGGGCAGCAAGGCCCAGGGAGCCTGGACGAATACGCCCTCCGGAGACGACTCGGGCCGCTGCAGAAAATGCAATGGCCGCACCGCCGCCACGCCGCGGACACCATCAACGCCGTCCGCAACACCGCCCCCGGTCCAATCGACCCTTCATAGCATGTCTTCCTTTTCCCACCCGGAAGCGTCCTCGCCGAGAAGGCTGAGCGTGGAGCTCTCACCAATCGGCCACGCCCCTCTTTCCCATCATCATCTACCTACCGCCAAGCCATATGACGACGACCCCATTTCTCCGCGAGCCAAGCGCCGTCGGACAAATGATGCAGGTAACTATCACGCTGTGAGCCGATCCCACGGAAGTTTCAGCGCAGAATCGCCCGACTCGCAGAGGACGTCTCCTGAAAGTGGCTCATACACGAGGAGGCTCTATCCTCCTGCATCGTTGCCGGAGCTGAGCACGATTCCTAGATCACATAGCGGACCGATGCCACCGCCACCTCGGCCATCCGCCTCCTTCAGCTGGGCAGACAGTGAACCTCCTTCTCGACGCCACAGTGTTTTTGACGAATCCCTTAGGTTGCCGCCACTGCAGACCGCCATATCACCGACTCCCCTCCGCACACAGAGTGTACATGCGCAGCGGTCAATGCCGCTGACATCGCTGTTCGCACCCCCAATTCTCAGGGAGAGCCGGCCATCCGGGATAGAACAAACAGTCACGGCCACCTCTAACCTCCTGAGAGAAAAGCTAGCAGCGCTGGCAAGAGTCTCGCTGCCTTGGCCAGTCCATTCAGGCAATCGAGATTCGTCCTCGGTACGAAGCCGAGGCCCTATCATCGCTGTTGAGGGCCGGGAGTCCTCCGCTCTTCGGCAAGTTGGACAGGCTGTCGAAAGCACTCTACTTGCCTGCGATGAAGTGTCTTTGCGTTGCTGGAAGCCGGATTTGGCGAGTAAAGCTGAGGCTGATCAAGCATCTGGCTCGACACCTCTAGGCGGTGGGGCCGGAATCTCTGCTTATTTTCGAGAAATTCTGTCATGGCATGAGAAGTCGACTCATATGGCGACATTCTTGACTGGTGTTCGTGACTGTGGCTCGCCATCGAGTCTTGAAAAGACGGATAGCAAGGATGCAAGCGCAGCAATGAGTAAAGAAGCACGCCAACCCACCGATGAATGGCGAGAATCCCAGGCATTGCGGTCCAAAATGCCGATAGCGCTATTGAAAGAGGGGTATAGCATGACTCTATCAGACAAGTTTGCTTCTGATACATCCAACCCGGAGAAATACTCGCCGCAGGATCACTGGCAGTGGATGGCGAGCATGTGGCGCGGACTGCCAAGCCCAGACCTGCGTATCTATGCTCAGTCGGTTGATGAAGAGGAAATTAGAAAGTTTGGAACTGTGGAGTTCGTAAAGAGCTCCGGCTTGATCATTGTAAGAATTCCGGCGGGCGCGTCAATGGATGAGGCAACGGAGCGAAGGCTTGCATTCGAGATGGTCGAGTGGGTGAGGGACGGTACCTTCGGAAACGCCATTCTTCCAGGTTGGGGGAATCGATAGAGAGGTTGCGACGATACGGCGTTTCAATAAGAAGCTTTGGGTGAGGTTATATAGAAGGGAAGTCGAAACGCACGACTGCGAGGCCAGTCGTGGCCTGGAACAGCATTTTTGCATCATAGACATAGACGAATCAATAGCTCACGCTTGGCTTGAATGCTGATCCAAATAGGGTTGCACTGATACGTTTGCAGAAACATGTGTCGATTCAAGACCCTGATTTAGTATCCGCGAAAAGTATGCATGCATGTGATGTGTAACGTCGGTGTCTTTAGATTGTTGGTGTTTGCAAATTGTGACCAATGACGTATAGGAACAACGTGCAGGGGTAGATCGACCGTACTGTACGGCTCGCACGGTATCGTGACGACAATTATCAAACGGTACCTACGCGGGAGGGGAGGGTTTGGCTTTTGACAGGACTCTGACAGCTTACTCGCCACTGGACAGCTGTGAAAGTGCTTTCTTAGGCCGTGGGACTAAAACTTTCAAAATAGCTTATTTCGTTATTTTAAAAATTTAGCTCTATTAGCACTCCTTTTACTAGCTATATAGTAGTGTATAGCTACTAAGTAGACTCTATTTAAGCCTATTCTAGCGTACTAATATAGTCTAATATAGTCTAATATAGCGCTAACTAGGGTAACTAGCTTAGCGTAGAAATCCCTATAGAGAAAGATATATTTTTTTAATTTTAAGCTATTTCCTTATTTTTTTAACGCTCTTACTAGCGAAAATTCCTTATTTCTTAAAATAAAGATTTTAGTATAAGCCTGACCAGGGCCTAGTAGGCCCTGGTCAGGCTTGTACTAACAATAAGAAAATAAGCTATTTTAAAAGTTTTAGTCCCACGGCCTTAGTCGGTTTTTAGGCTCCAGAAATATGCTTGGGATTTTTTTCTCCACATGTCAAAAAGCAGGCTGCTCCCCCCTGGGCATTTATACAGTACAGTAGATAGTATGTAGTATTCGACTGACAGGTTCTGTAAGTACCGTACAGTAAGTACCGTAGAGTATGTGAATATTTATAGCGTGCGCTAAGAAAGGGGTGCCGTTGCGGTAAATTAGCGGGGCGCAAGGGCAACAGACGCCTATAGTACGACTACCTACAGCACTACTAGTAACTACTGGTACGGTACTAACCTACTAGTACTAATAAGTGCGACCTTAACTCGCGCGCGTCTCACATGTGAGCAATAAGGAGTGCCGCCATCGTCGCTCGTCCTGTTCCCAACGTGAAACCCTTTACCTCAGACTCACATTCGCGGCCCAAACCTACGCACGCGAGCCGGCAGCACGATGCGCCTACTTCTCCACAAATCAGTATAATGCCCGACTTCAAGCCAGGCCAGATTGTGCAGCTCAACGATGGCCGCAGAGCCACGGTGCGCTTTGCTGGCCAAACAAGCTTCCAGGTGGGCGAGTGGATAGGGGTCGAGCTCGAAGACAAGTCGGGCAAAAACGATGGAAGCGTGCAGGGTCAGAGATACTTTGACTGCCCAATGGGCTACGGCATGTTTGTCAAGCCCATGATGGCCACTATTGTTGCCCAGCCTCAGCCTCCCTCGAAGCCCGTTGCGAAGAAGGCTACTGCTCGCCCTAGCAGCTTCACCAACCCCGCTGCCAACCGCGCCTCCATCGGTGGTGATGTCGTCCTCAACAAACGAAAGAGCCTCAATGCCCCGAGCCCAAGCCCGGTCCCCAGAGCAACGCGCCCTGCTAGCATCGGAAGGCCCCCAGGCTCTGCTGTATGTACACGTAGCCTTCATATTCTTGTCGGCCGCTGACCTCGTTGACGCAGTCTCCGTCCAAATCTCCGTCAAAGCCACTTAGTGCGACATCCAGTGCTACGGCATCACGTACAGGAACACCGTCCAACGCAAGAGTGGCATCGGCCGGAGCGCGAACTCGTACATCAATCTCCGCCCCAAGGACATCTATGGGGCCACCCGCAGCTCCCGCTACGCGAACAACACGACAGCCATCCATCTCCTCCGTCCTTCCCCGAAATAATGTCTCGAGTACACGAGCCGTTAGCGGTCGAACCCCCGCTGTCGCCGGCCTGCGGCGTCCAGACTCTCGACGACCCTCCGCAGACTCACAAACCGGCTACGATAGCAATACGGGCTCCAGAAATGGCGATACATCTCCTGCTTCTCCGTCCAAAAGCGAGGCCGAAATATTGTCCCCTCAGCCAAAAAGCCCGGTCGCGGCTAAGACGAACAATTTGGAAAAGATGGCGGCCGCATCTTCAATCACGCAAAGACCTGCCGTCCAACCCGCAATCATGCGCTCCGTCTCAGGTAGCTTGCCCAACAAGGAGTTGGAGGATCTCAAGGCAAAGCTCAAAGTCTTGGAACGGAAACGCCAGGAGGATCGCGATAAAATAAAACAGCTGGACAAGATTCAAGCCGAAAGAGACAAATGTCTCGATGTCATACAAAAGCTGCAACTCAAATATCAGCCCCAACAACAAGAGCTACAGGAATTGCGGAGACAGCTGAAGGAAGCCGAAGTCAGGTTCGACTCGGTCGAGGCTCTGCAGGCGGATCATGACACCGCCTTGGAGCTTGCGACGCTCGATCGCGAGATGGCAGAGGAGAGCTATGAAGTGGTCAAGGCCGAGTTGGAGGCCGTGCAACAGAAGACCGAGGAGCTCGAGTTGGAAGTAGAAATTCTTCGCGAAGAAAACGCAGAGTACGGTAAAGGCATGACGCCGGAGGAGAAGACGAGCGCGAATTGGATGCAGTTGGAGCGTACGAATGAGCGGCTACGCGAAGCTCTGATCCGCCTGCGAGACATTACCCATGACCAGGAAGAAGACCTCAAGGCCCAGATCGCGGTCCTAGAGGAGGACACTCGCGAATTGACCAGCACCCGAGAAGACCATGAAAAGACCAAGGAAAGGCTTCAACAATCAGAGAGCGCGGTGGAAGACCTCCGTTCCCAGCTCGATACTGCACTGGGCGCCGAAGACATGATTGAAGACCTGACAGAACGAAACATGAGCCTATCAGAGCAGATGGAAGAGCTCAAGGCTGTCATCGAGGACTTGGAAAGCCTGAAAGAGATCAACGACGAGCTGGAGATCAACCACGTGCAGAACGAAAAAGAGTTGCAGGAAGAGCTCGATTTGAGAGACAGCGTGATAACCGAGCAAATTCGTCGGGCCACGCAACAAGACGAGAATCTAGAGGATATGGAATACACACTTTCGAGGTTTCGGGAGCTCGTCACCAACCTGCAAACCGACTTGGACGATATGCGGGCCTCGCAGGCGGTTACGGAGGGCGAGTCGGAGAAGCTTAATGACCGATCGCGCGCCATGATGGACTTGAACATGAAAATGCAACTCTCAGCCGCCAAGGCCCAAGTCAAGACGATTGATCTCGAGATGCGCCGCCTTGAGGCGCAAGAGGCCGAGCAACATCTCGAGATTGTTCGACTTTTCCTTCCCGACACGTACAAAGAGGAACAGGACTCGGTGCTTGCATTGCTACGCTTCCGTCGGCTCGCCTTCAAGTCGAACCTGCTCGGCGGCTTCATCAAGGAAAAACTCAATGGTCAACCGCAGCCTGGTCATGAGGACGACGTCTTTGCCGGCTGTGACGCGATCGATAAGCTTACCTGGGTCGCCGCGATGTGCGATCGCTTCTTCAATGACATGAGCCGCTGTACGATGGCGCAGTTCTCCAACTACCAGAATGCTCTGCTCGAGGTGGAGCCTGTCGAGCGCGCCCTCAACGGGTGGATTGACAGGCTGCGGAAAGACGACCTCAAGGAGAAGCAGTGCGCCGAGGAACTGCAGCGTACCATTGCTCTCATGTCACATCTCGGCGAGGTGCATCTCTCGGATGACTTTCCTGGATATGCCGACGAAACCTACCTCAAGGCCGTTGTTACGCAGAGTCACCTGGAGTCGGCTGCGATTTCGCTGAGCACTGCTCGCACCATGGTCGAGCGCGCGCTCGTTGTGGAGGGTACCGAAGACGAGATGGTTCAGCTCACCATCAAGAAGTTCGAGAACATCATTACGCAAACGCGCAGCACAAAGGTCGTTGCGGGTAAAGCCGTTCGAGCGCTGGAAGATCTCAAGATGAGATGTCTGTCGTTGTCGCCAGAAAGCCGTGACGTCTTTGATTCGTGCCAAGACGCCGGTGAGGCACTTGCGGTCTTGTCTCGCAAGATCGGTGCTGGCCTTCATGATTTGTTTACGCGGGATGAGGGCCGCACCGAAGCCTTTACACTCTTTGATGTGGAGCATGCTATCAGCGCCACAGTCATGGAAGCCACGTCGTCGAGCCAATCTGACATGTTTGCGCAATATCAGTCTCAGCTGCGCAACGTCTCGGGCCAAATCACTGACGTAGTTGGCCTGGCAACAGATCTCGGTCAGGCTCGTGAATTCGATGTCAGCATCGCACCATGGAAGTTGCGCTCTCGAGAGCTCAGAGCCCTCAAGGCGGTACCTGTTGACGCCGAAGAGGAGTTGAGGCGGCTCAAAGACGAGTACAGTGAGGCCCGACGTTCAATTGCCCAGCGTGACGAGCATCTCAGCACAGCGTCGCTCAAGATTGAGACTCTTGAGTCGCGCATGCGCGACGCTCAGGCGAATGTTGAGCGCATCGATGCTCTGCGAAGGGACCTGGACGCCTCCACGCAGCAGGCGACTGGCCTGAAGGAGGATATCGAAAAGCAAGACCGGGAGCTCAAGATGCTGGAGTCGGAGCGCGACAAGTGGAAAAAGGTGGCGAGTGACAGCCGTGCCTATGCTGACGGCGCGGATGCCGCGGGTAACAAGGCCGGGCAGGAGCGAGCGGTTGCCACGGCTCGGGAAATGGATGCGCTCAAAAAAGACATTGAAGGCCTGCAGTCGGCGGTGCGATATCTGCGCGAAGACAACCGCCGTGCTCGCCTGTCGGAGCAGCAAGACCACGAGTGGCTGGCCGAGCCGCTGCGAAAGCCGGCCAGCGACGCGGAGCAGCGCAGGGCACTGGTGGCAGCGGAGGGCAAAGACGCGCTGAGCGAGCTGGTCAAGATGACGCTGTCGACGGGCGTGTTCAGCTATGCTTCCATGTCCAAGAACCGACTGGCGTGGCGGTCGGCCAAGACAACGCCGCAGTATCACGCAGCGAAGCAGACGGAGGAGTATGCGGCCTGGAAGTCATGGCAGGACTCGATCATGAAGAAGAGCGAGTCGATGCCGCTGTCCGCCAGTCGGGATGTTGCCGGTGGACAGGGTACGCGTCCTCGGACGGCGGCTCGTTTGGATATTCGGCTGGCTGGTCCGGATGGGAAGCTACTGCGGCCAGGGAACACCGCAAGGAACAGGGTACAAATTGTCGAATCTCGCGAGTGGGATGCGCTGCAGAGCGCGAGAGTAGCCGCTGTATGATTACGATGAGGCAGATGGGAGGTGGTTGTATGTATATAGCGCCGCGCGGGTGGAAACGTGGTGGCCGATGTGATGAGCAGCAGGACCTCAAGCCCGCTAAGGATATGGGAGATACCCCGTCGGGCGTTTTTTTTTTTTTTTTACCAAGTTTAACTATTATTTTTTGATGGGTGAAGATATTTGTTCTTCAAAGATGACGTAAATCATGTCCCTATTCCGTACCGATGCGTCGCGACCTGTCTGCTTTTGTCCAGTTTATTCTACGTGAGCAGCATACGCCACCTTCTCTGGCCACACACTCCCTCTTCACACTCACGCCCTCGCCTTTTTCTTATCCTTTTTCTTCTTGCCACCACCATCATCCGACGACGCGGCGCCGGCTCCCGCCTGACTCGCCATGAGCGCCGCCAGCGGGTTCTCCGCGGCGCCGCCGCCGCCGCCCTGCGACATCTCCTTCATGATGTCCTTGAAGAGGTTCTCCGACACGCCGCCGCCGGTCATGGCGGGGCTCATGTACGGCACGTACTCGCTCATGACCCAGCCCCTGGGGGCGGCGGGACTCGGGTACGGCTTGTCCTCCGGCGGGTGGACCTGGCCGCCCATGCGGACGCGCAGGCCCTGGGAGCGCTCCGTCGTCGGGTTCTCCCTCAGGTGCTGCGCGACGAGCACGTACAGGTGGTGCTTGTTGGCGATCTGGGCGGCGCCGCCGGCGGCGTTCTTCAGGGCGACCTTGACGCGGCCCGGGTTCGCCCAGTCCTTGGGGTGGGTCTTGTCGGGCTCGAGCACGGTCTGGAGGCGCAGCCGCGAGCAGGCGTTGGCGACGTCGCGCGCGAGGGGGCTGCGGACGGCGAGGGAGGAGGCGACGCGGCGGCCCTGGGCGCGGGTGCGGGCGGCGTCGAAGTAGACGGGGTAGAGGCTCTGGTAGCCGGCGTAGGCGCCGCGCTCGTCGGCGGAGACGGAGCGGGTGGAGGCGGGGTCCATCATCATCTGCCGCAGGAGGTCGGGATGCTGCTGCTGCTGTTGCTGCTGAGGGTTGGATGCGGCGGAGGCGGGCTTGGGGGAGACGCGGCGCATGATGTCGCGGTCGTCAAAGTCGTCGAGATCGACCTCTTCGGGGTCGGATACCATGTCGAGGTCGCTGTCAGAGACTTCTTCTATCCTGGGATGCGACATTATGGCGACTCGACGGGGGGATGAGGTGTTGTGAATGTATGTGGACGAGAGTGAGGTTCGTTTGAGGTTGAGGTTTGAGGTGGTGATAATTTTGGGTCTTGGTGGGGGTGGGGCTATACTGTTGCGGGATTGCCTGATATTGCCCTGGTCAATTGTCATGGAGAAAATATTTCTAAATTTAATAAAATCGGATGAAGACAAGTAAGAAGCATAACTCTCTATAGATCTAGTAAGAAAGTCTCTAACTAGAATTGCGTTGTGCTGGAAAAAAAGGTGGTTGCCTTCTGAACCAACATGTGTCCATACACTTTAGCACTTAATGATAGCTCAACCTCTCTGGTCATTCTACAATGACCGGAAAGCGTTCGTGCAAGTTATTATAGAAGGAGAAATTAAGACTTCTGATTAGATTTTGTTGTTGATATTTATATCTCACCGTTAGAAAACACAAGCCTATCCTTTAGATTCATCATATCGTGGAAAACCCGACGCCTTGACATATTACTTGAATTTTTCTTAATAATATCGAATTAATAAAGGTTCAGAGACGTGGAGTAATTCTGGAATCTGGCTGGCTAAAAAATACTTCCTAGCCCTTCTAGATACAATCTTAACAAGGCTTGGTCTCGCCATGTACGTAGACCAGTTACCGTTTCAGCACTTGTGCGTTGAACGCACCATGCAAGTCAGCGATGAATTGTCAATTAAATCTTGAAGCCCGAGTTTAACTCCCATCAAGCTATAGCCATCAGGGCTATTCGCTTCTGCCACTGTAACCAAGCTCTTTGTTCGTCTACTTGTTCGCTCCTTCTTGTGCAGGGCTTCTCGTGGCCTTACGACCACGTACAAAGTAAGCCAACGAAACTCAATTTGGACGTGAAATGCCATCCATACCGCCAGAATGATCTAAAATTAAGATAAGGAAGTAGCGTCAGAAACATCATCGTTGGGTTCAACGTAGCCGACGCACGCACCACCTTATTAGGGTCAATGTCACCGTGAATGTCAGTACGGACGGAACCAGCCATCGTATTCCACCAACGAGACGCGAATTGCAGCGCGGGGAAACCCGAGAGCTGAAGCTTTTGATGCACATTGGTCAATCACCGATGGTAGCGTCGATTTCGGCCGCACGATGCAACTTGGTCGATTGCTGACGTGAGAAGTAAATACCATACCTCGACGCCATCTTCCGGAACTCCTGCATTTCATAAGCTATAAATACCCATATATGTGCAGACTACACTGCATGACTCCATCAGATCTTGACGCTGCACTACTTCCTGGACCTAAACAACTGCCTCTTCTTCACTTGCACAACTCGCCAAGTCCTGATATCACATTCATACTTTAACCATGCATCCCACCCGTGCCACCCTCCTCCTCTGTGCCGCCTCTCTCTCCTCCGCCCTCAACCCCGACTGCACCCCCGGCGGCAACTTCGACCTCTCCCACTGGAAGCTGCAGCTCCCCTCCGGCCAGCCGAACCATCCGGACGAGGTCGGGCCGGACCGCCTCGGCTCCTCCTGCCACGGCGGCTACACCAACGCGCAGTACTTCTTCACCGACAAGTCCGACGGGGGCGCGCTCGCGCTCCGCGTGCCCGGCGATAAGTCCAACTCGGGCTGCGTCAGCACGCCCAACAGCGACCACTGCCGGTGCGAGCTGCGCGAGCTCGGCAGCTGGGACCCGCGGGCGGCGCGCAACCGCCTCCTCGGCGAGGTGCGCGCCGCCAGGCTCCAGGCGGACGGCGAGGTCTGCGTCGGCCAGATCCACGTCGACGAGTCCGTCTCGCACAAGCCCGTCGCGGAGCTGTACCTGAGCGGCGCGGGCCAGCTGCGCATGGGCGTGCAGCTGTGCCCCGGGAACGAGTGCAGGCAGCAGCGCGTGGACGTGGACCGCGTCCGGCCCGGGGCGCGCTTCACGTACGAGATCCGGTACGAGCGCGGCGAGCTGTCGGTGAGCATCGACGGGAAGGCGTTCCAGAAGCTGGACACGCACAAGCTGAACTCGCCGAGAAGCTACTTCAAGGCGGGGAATTACAATCAGAAGAGCAGCGCGACGGAGCTGCACTTTTATCAGATCAAGGTATCTCACTGAGGCAAGTCGCTGGCGATGTATGGCAGAAATAGACTTCTGGACGTGATGATAACGTTGGAGATCGATGGAGACTGAGGAGTTGTAGTATCTCTTATTAAATGAAAATTATTTGAAAGACGGTTGGAAGACCACCTCACACCACCAGTATAGGAACCATGCACATGTGTTTCTCTAGAAGTGGCACCTACTCAGCGACTACCCATATGTTGTCCGGACAAGATAGCAATTTTTTCTGGCACACGATAAGTATACTTGGACAACTAGGGACTTCAGATAGAGACTCCGATTTGGGAGACAACTAAGCATCTATTTGGATTGCTACCACTGGCCACATCGCCAAAGGCATATATGACATCAACGATAGTAGCACCTAAACATGGTAAAACCAATGCAAAAGAAGCATGTCAGACTTGAAGTGCTATATAGAACTACCTTTATACTACTTCATAGCATCTTGATCCCAAAACATCAACGGTCTAAAGCTCAGGCTTGCGTCGGTCTGAGTACAAAGAGCAACCCACGATAGACACCTGTGCGGGGCTCAAGGACATCATCATCACGGGAAGCCTCACAAGGCCGTGATGTTCTACACAAAGGGAGCCATGAACTAGAACGTTTCACGATTTACTATTGAGATTCAATGATTTGTAAAGAATAGAGAAAAATGAAATACGCTGATATGGGTATCAAGGGTATCAATATGCTTTCATACAAACATTTCCACTGTCAAATGCAACGAACATGTCTCGATCTGTGTAGACGAGACATCAGATCTTCAACGGAACAAGTTCGCCTGCGCCGAGCTGTTCAAGTTCAGCCAAGAGATCCGCCAGATCCTCTTCAGGCGCCACCTCATCGGCGGGAGCAGACTCCATCCTATCGTGCTGACGATAGACGTCGTAGCGATGCGAGCCACCCTGGATGTACATGTGACCGCGCGTGTGAGGGTCGGCGTACGGGTCCCACGAGGTGATCAGATCAGCTGCCTCCGCGCCGTCCTCCTCATCACACTCCGGGATGCAGCACAGCAAGGAGGCTCGCTTGCGCGGGAGGTTGATAGCCCTCCGGCGCGCCGATCTCTCCACTTGCTTCTTCAAGATGACGACGGCCTCTGGCGTGGAGAATAGTGGCCCGGAAGGCCCCTGGGGCAGATTGTACTTTCCAAGCTTTGCGAGCAGAGCGCGGCGGCGCTCGTCACGCAGAGCCTTGGGGATTGCTCGCCGGGCCTTGCGGGCCACCTTGGTGGTCCACCACTGCACGTGCTCGCTGATCCTCTTCTTCCTCTCCTTCTGAGTCCTGAGGAAGCAGACGAAGCAGGCCTGCTGGCAATCATAATCGTGCAGAGCGGCCATGATGAGCTCTTGCTCGGCCACATCGGTAGGACCGTTCTCAAAGTTGGTCCAGTTCATTTTTTTTTTTGGAAGATGGGAGAGAGTGGAATGCTACAAAGCATGTGAGCTGCTGATCATTACTTACCCAATCTCTTCTTTTATGAGTCTATTTACATTGTTTGTGAACACGATGTGCTGTGTGTAGGGTATGTGCTCTGCAGGTTGTGTGTGATCTGAGCTGCTTGTGTGTAGCTATCGCTTGATTATCACTAACAACGAGAGTTGAGCAGGAGAGAGAAAAGGGAAAAGAGTAGGAAGGGGGAGGGCAGCCATTATATATGAATATATTAGAGTTTGCGTCTTGATCTCGTGGCAAGATCAACTGCACGAATCGAGACTCTCGTTTACACGATAATGCGTTAAGACCCATTCTGTTGTACGATTGAGGCGGGCTACCGTGGCTGTGTAGGATACTTTTGGTGTCATGATGACCCTCACAGGCACTTCTTGATGTCCTGCAAAGTATAAATAGAGGAACTGGCCCGCCGTGCCTAGTGTTTGGAAAGCTATCGACCTCGGAAGAAGTCGTGCAACGACGTCTAGACTGCACGATGACGAACAACTGACCACTCACATGCTGTTTCTACGTGATTCTGAGCAGAAATAGACACATCAGGTGGCAGGAAACGCCCGCACACCTCATAGATTGGGAGGATCATGGGAGTTTCTGGATTCCTTCGCTAGTATACTTTGCTCTGGCGTGGCCCTCTTGATGAGTCAAGTTCAGAGTTGTGGCTCCGAATGAAGAAGCACGGTCCACCATCTATCACATACGAGATACGTTGCATGACGACTGTTGAGTACTGGTATCAAGAAAAGATCTTTAGACTTTTCACACTGAAAAGGTGCTCGAGAACGGCTTACACGCGGGGTCCGAGAGCAGGATGGATGTAGTGCATGTCGTCCCGCAGCAATGTGACCACAGGACTGCTTCTGAATGAGCCATATGACTGAAAGTCTCTACACTGAAAAGTCTTAAGTGAGGGGGGGGGGGGGGGGG
>JAFEME010000666.1:0-13757 GCA_018831755.1 Niveomyces coronatus
CCCCACCCCCCCCCCCCCCCCCCGAAAAAGTGGCGCAAATTGATTGGTCCAGCAGGCGCCAAAAACAAAACACCAAAAAAAATTATCCCCAGGTTGGAATCCCCCCTCGGCGCTTAGCAACACATATCAAGACCAGAGGGGGGAAGGGGGACGTTCGGGGAATTGCGGCCATCGCGCCCAGTCGGCCACTCATTGTCGCACCGGGCGAGGCAAATCGGTGTCGAACTTTTACATTGTGAAACTGACGGATCTTGCTTCACTGCAATCCCTGTCGGAGGCTCGGATAGGCGCCCGGATTGTCGTTCAGGGATTCACGGGTCTGGATCGGTCCCCAATGTGACTCGCATTACTCTGTACCTCTGAACTAAATACACATCCTCCCTCGCCGTACACGCCTGCTGCCTGTTTGCCTCACATCTTGCTTCTTTTTCTCGTGCTCCGTCTCCTTTGTCCTCACCTGCTTCCGCTCTTCTTCATCCATCTTACTATCTTGGACTATTCCTCTTTTTTTTTTCTTTTTCCCCTTCACCTAACAAGAACAAAAACGCTAGTCATATATATATATATATATATATATATATATTTCCCCTTATGCGTGGTCGTCTTTGAAAACTCGTCACCACTTTTTGTCCTGCCATTTAGCCAGCGTATCCGCCTTGTTCACCTCTCCCTCTCGCTTTGTTTGCGCCTCATTCACCCTTTTCATCTTTCTCCTGGGCTTCCTTTGACCAACACCCAGCCCTCTTGTCAATCATTTCCTCCTCTTCTTCTTCTTCTCGACCTCACCACACACCTAACTTTCTCCCTTTTACCTTTTTTACACTCTGTTTTTCCTTCCTTTTTTTTTTCGAAACTCTGTTCTTGCAAAAAAATAAAAGAAAAAATTCATCATATTTCTGAACTCGAACAAGAAGAAGAAAAATACGATGCGCTTCCAAGTGGCGACATCTGCCATCTGCTTGGTTGCTATTGCGAATCCCGCCGCGGCTGGTCCGCTCGGACGCCTGAACAAGTGGTGAGTCGAGGCTGTGCGTCGGTGAGATTCGTATCAGGACAATGTGAACTGACGATATCGCAGGCTTCCTCGCGCCGACGAGACAACGTCTGCGACAGATGTGTACGTCCCAAATTAATGTTATACGCTACACAGCTTCTCTCGTGCTGACTCGTCACCATAGATCCACGCCTCGACCGACTTACACCACCATTTCTGATAGCAGCGTCTCCATCGCGAGCTCGCTGCAGGAGCCCTCGTCGACCGGGAGCACCTTTGCCACAACTGCAGACTCGGACACTGCTACCGCCACAACATCCGTGGTCTCTTCCACCGCTGGACCCAGCCCTACGACGACTTCAGTCTCCGAGACCCTCTCGTCCCCTGCGGTGTCCGACTCGACCGCCGTGGCCTCGTCTACCGCCGCCGTCACTGAGACGACCACTCCGTCTTCTCCTACGCCGCCGTCCTCTACCCTGCCCGAGTCGAGCCCTCTCGCCTCTTCCACCGCCGCATCAGAGACGACGAGCGCACCAGGCGACGCTTCCACCACGGCAGCCACCACCGATCCGTCGTCGTCCGCCGCCCCCTCCGCCGCTCCATCCCCCGCCCTGACCGGCATCGATGCCAGCTGCGACAGGTACCACATGATTGCCAAGGGCGACACTGCCGGCAGCGTCTCCAAGAAATACGGCATCACCGTCGACCAGTTCCTCAAGTGGAACAAGGCCGTCGACGATAAGGGCAACGGCTTCTGGGCCGGCTACAACTGCTGCGTCCACGTCGCCGGCGCCAGCGCTTCGGTCTCCCCCTCCTCCGGCGATGCTTCTACCACGCCCGCAGACACGGCTACCACCACGGTTCCCAGCACAACCGCCGACACCACCTCCAGCACGACTGCCGCGACGACCACTGGTACAGCCACCGATACTGCTCCGAGCACCTCCGACTCGTCCTCGCCAGCACCAAGCGCCCCGTCCACATCCAGCTCCCCAACGACAAGCGGCGACGCCTCCGGCACCGCCCCGTCGTCCGCCCCCTCTCCGGCGCTCACCGGCATCGCCGCCAGCTGCGACAAGTACCACATGATTGTCACCGGCGACACCGCCGGCAGCGTTGCCAAGAAGTACGACATCACCGTCGACCAGTTCCTCGAGTGGAACAAGGCCGTCGACGACAAGGGCAACGGCTTCTGGGCCGGCTACAACTGCTGCGTCCACGCCGCCGGTGCTAGCTCCGGCTCCGGCACCACAGCCACAACGGCGCCGACGACGACAGAGCCGGCCTCGAGCGCTGCGGACACGGCCACATCTGCATCTTCTACAGCTGACGCTAGTTCCGTACCGAGCAGCTCCGCCGCGGACACGACAGCATCCACGCCAGCGCAGTCCTCTTCGCCGGTAGAGCCGTCGACATCCTCCGCCGCAGCGTCTTCTACCGTGGCCCCTTCGTCAACCGTCCCGACCTCATCCGCCGCAGACGCACCTCCAGGCTCATCCACCGCCGCCCCCAGTGCGTCCGCGGCCCCGACGCCCGCCCTCAAGGGCATCGACAGCAGCTGCGACAAGTACCACCTGATCGCCAAGGGCGACACGGCCGGCAGCGTGGCCGAAAAGTACGGCATCACCGTCGCGCAGTTTCTCAAATGGAATCCCGCCGTCGACGACAAGGGCAACGGCTTCTGGGCCGAGTACTACTGCTGCGTCCACGCTGCCGGCGCGGGCGGCTCCGCCAGCAGCGGCGCTCCCTCCGGCTCGGCTTCCGAGACGCCCTCCTCCCCGGCGTCTCCCCCAGATACCTCTGCCCCCGCCTCCTCCTCAGCCCCCCCCGCGCCACCCAGCAGCTCAACCTCCCTCGCGACGCCCTCTTCGCCGCCAACCTCCTCCCAGGCGCCCTCTACCTCTCCCGCGACGCCCTCCTCGCCACCGACCTCCACCTCCGCGTCGCGCCCCGGCCCTCCCCCCTCCGGCACTCTCGATGCCAAGATCCCCACCGTCACCATCGCCTCCCCGCCCGCGTCCTCCAGCTCCTCCTCCGCCGCCGCGTACGCCAACAACCTGCGCTTCTCGCAGGACCTGAACGGGGTGTTCGACGTGCTGACGCCGGACGCGCCCTGCTCGCCGGGCAAGGTCGCGTGCCTCGGGCAGCACGCGCAGGGCGTCTGCGGACCCGACAGCCGCTGGCAACAGGTCCCCTGCGAGGGGGGCCGGGTGTGCCGCGCGCTGCCCATGGACGGCGTCGACGGCGTCATGATTGGCTGCCACGACGCGCAGAGGGCTGTGGACGTGCTCGGCGGCAAGTCCGCGCCGGCGCCGGGGACCAGGACCGGCGACGACCAGGTTGTTACGATGACGACGGTGGTGACTGTGACGGATCGTCCGGTGGCGAGCTCCGCGCCGATTCCTCCTGTTTCTACTTCGACGTCTGCGCCGCCTCCTCCGCCATCATCGACACCTATACCACCACCACCACCTCCTCCTCCTCCTTCAACGTCGACGCCGCCTCCACCACCTCCGCCCTCATCTACACCTGCACCTCCACCTCCGCCGCCGCCTCCTCCTCCTTCTCCTTCGACATCAACGCCTCCTCCACCTCCTCCACCCTCGTCTACGCCTGCGCCGCCACCACCACCTCCTCCCGCGTCTACACCCGCGCCGCCTCCTCCTCCACCTCCTTCGACATCAACGCCTCCTCCTCCGCCACCAGCATCAACCCCCGCACCTCCTCCTCCACCGGCCACAACCTCACAAGCTCCTCCTCCACCTCCCTCATCCACGCCTCCGCCGCCGCCGCCGTCTATACACAACCCCGGCGACGAAATCACCGTCACCAATACGATTTCGGCGCCGCCCACGACGACGACCTTGGATATCATCTCGACCAACATCCTGACGCCGCTTGACTAGGTGCGACGGATGGATAGTGAAATTTAAGAGAGGTTGTGTAATACTGCTGGTGGGCGTACGAGGACATTGTATTGTACGCTGTAATAGAGAGAATGAACATATGAAAATACAGGCCGTTTTCAGCACACATAGCTGGCTGTGAATCTTGTTTGACCTGCTACGCTTGAATTCCCTATGGAAGTTGAGCAAGTTCTTCACGTTCAATGCAGGCAGACCATAGCCACCGCGGATCACGTCACCAAGCGTACAAATGCCTTGTGTATATAGACTCGTCATTATGCGAAATTCCACCCTTGTCCCCATGCTAAATATCATCATCCGTCACCTGCTCTTCATGAATTTTTGGTCCTGTATTCATACAACATGCGGAAAAATGCCTTCGATACCAAAACAAAACGCAATGCGAGTGAGCCCGCCTCAAGACGTAGAAAAAAAAAAACAGTAAAAATCATCGTACAAACATTCATTACATCCCTCTCTGCCACGCGCGCTGAGTAAATTCAAACCTTCACCTCGTCGCGCTACATAGATAACCTCATCGTCGTCTTCTAAACAACCACAGCCTCCAGAAGCCCTATTCCTGAGAGCGGTCTTCGGGATCGCAGCTGCCCTCCTTGCTCGCGCTCGGTGTCTCCTCCTCCTGCTCCGTGTCGGTCGTCATCTCCAGCCGCTTGGGTGCCGGCTTTGCCCCGGGGGAGGGCACGTCCCCGTCGACGAGCCCCATCTCCTGGTCGAGCTCCTCGGCGATGCCGTACTTTTCGCTCCAAAGCTTGCGCATGACCTGGTAGATGAAGAAGAACTGCGCGGGGCTTTGCACCATGGACTTGCGCTGCTTGCGAAGGGCCACAATGGCCGTGTACACGGGGTCAGGGTCGTCCTGATGCGCCAGGTCGAACGCGCCGGCGTCGAGTTCTCGCATCAGGTGCTCGAGGCAGATGAAGGTGCCCGTGCGGCCGACGCCGGCGCTGCAGTGAATGATGCGCGGCGGCAGCGCCGTGCCACTGTCAACGTCTTCACTGGCAGTGCCTGCGGCGTCTTGATCACCATCGGCATCGACATCGGCGTCGGCATCAACGTCAACGTTGGTCAATGACGCATGTTCGCGAGAAATCCGCATGAGTTCAAAGAAACTATTGATGTCCGTGAGCGCGGGGGCGCCGAAATCAGGCCAGCGGAGGTAGAGAAAGTGCCAGACGGTGCGCGGGTACTCCTCGCCCCCAACATGGAAGAGCAGTCTACGGCGTTGGATGGCGTCGTCGCAGAGGCTCTCCACTGTGTCGCACGTCAGCGTGGCCGTCCAACCATCATGCCACCAGTCGTTACGATTCAGCGTCCATTCACGGTCTTGCTCGGTGTCGGGAAAGTACTGATCGCATTTGCGCGAGTCCCCCTCGAGCATAGTTGTCAGCTGCACAATGACAGCCGGTTTTTGGGCTGAATAGCCGTTCGCCGCACCCGTCTGCTCGGCCACCATGCGCCAGACGTAATCAAAGGATGGTTCGGTCGGCCCCTGCATGGCAATGTATTGGTGATATGGGGATGCGCCAGAGGTTTCGGCTCCCAGAGAGGACGCCGACGGTGTCATGATGACAGACGACGCGTTGACGTAGTCGCTTTCGCCGTGGGGAACATCGAGCACGATACGGTTATAGTTCCAGGGCCGAATATTGAAATATCGATCCATCGGTCTCTTGTCGTGCGACTCGGCGCTGGGTGGGAATTTCCACTTTGCCGCCGCGTCGTCGGGGGCGGCGCGCATGCCGCGTTGAATGCGCATGTGCTCTTTGAATTGTATGTCTTGATACTTGGTCCATAGCTCTGTGGTCCTGTCAGCGGAAATCTTGGACGAAGCTGCTCAAAGTCGCCCAAGTCAGAGAGCGGGAGTTGTCGCACCTTGATCCGACTGCGTCAGAAAGGACGGAATATGTATCGGCGTAGAATCACCGCTCTGCGCGTCAGCCGTCTTGACGTTGTTGTTGCCGACGGCCGCGACAGCCTGTTCGCCAAGCTGGCCGGCAGCAGGCGACGAGCTCCTGGCGCGCTTCCCCGCGCGCAGGCGACCAAACGGCGAGAGGCGGGACGAGAGCCTGGGAGACTTGCTGTTCCCGGCGTCGGCGGCCGCATCGGCCTCGTCGGGCGTCAAGATGCCGGTGGCGGTTTTGGGGGTCGATGTCGTCCGGTCTATCAGCGTCTCGATGGCGGGAGGCTTCAGCTTGCGACGGAGCTTGGCTATCGGGGTCTTGTCCATGGTAGACACAAGGGCCCAAAGGTGTGTGCTATTCGTGGGAATGGACCAGCTGGGTCTCAGGACGAATGATGGCGGCCGATGCTCGACGTGCGCATGGGCGGGTGGCTCAGCTGCGTAGGACTGGGGATGGGGCGGATATGGGGATGTTTCAGTGCGACTTGGGGCTGCCTGGATCTGTAGGGCTGAGGAAGGCGAGACAGTCGGAGGGCTTTTGGGGAAAGCCAAGGTTCTTTTGGTGTCAGCTCGGACCATAAAGGACGATATGTTTGCTGTATTGTATTGTCGAGGGGAGGGATCGGTTGCGTTTGTCGTGGCAGAAGCGCAAGTCAGAGTCTGGGCGATGCGGCACTGTGATGCGGATACGGGGGTGGCAGGTGTGTCGCAGGTACAGTGTACATTGTGCGCACCCTGACTCGGGGCAGTACTTGGATACGTGTGCACGTGTGTCAAGCATATACTGTATGTACTCCGATACCTAGGCAAGAAGTCGAGCAATATCTACTAGGCGGTACCTACTGACCTACTAGTGCAGTAGATAGGTGCCTACTCCAGCTAGCCAGCCAGCAGCCTCGTGCTAAAACAGTGCATCACCAACGTGCAGCGACAACACCGCGCCCCACCGCTAGCGGACATGAGGCGATCTGCGCTGCAAAAGTATTGTCGACTCAGGCATGTATGTACCATGGTTAAAAAGTCAGAGGTGGTGCACAGGTAAGCTCTCGAAGCCAAACCCCTCGCACTGCCATCTCAATCATCATTGGACATCGCGACTCGCCTTATTAGAGAGGATTCGTATGCAAGGCATAATTCATCAAGATACAATAATATACAGTATACATACAGCGAGCCAGTAAAAAATTAGTCCCGCGCGTCCCAGCCTCATCGGGAGGAGCATGGTGCTACGCAATCGAATCCCGTACTAACCCCCCCCCCCCCCCCCCCCTTCCACGCATTCTACACCGCAGAGTACACACCCGTCACGAAGCGCCCACACTCAACCCTCTGCTCCAGCGTCGCCCTCCTCCCCGTTCCGCCCTGTCCCAGCCGCGCCGTCTGTCTCGGCGCCAGTGCCATCCGCGACATCCCCCCCTTCTTACCCCTGTCCGCGTCCGCGCCGGCGCCGCGCTCCAGCGGCCCGATGTACGTCGGCGCGTTGATGTTGGTGCGCTTCCCGGTGCCCAGCTGGTAGTGCTCGTTGCCCCCCCAGAAGAGCACGTCCGAGCCCCAGTTCGTGTCGTTGGGCGACGACTTGCTCGAGGCCGTGGTGCGCGTCTCGTTGTCCATGATGGCCGAGCAGTGCGTCGTGCCGACTCGCAGGCTCTTTAGCTTGATGGTCCGCATCTCGTTCCTTGCTTCGTCAAACTCGTACAGAGACGAGAGACTCTTCACTTTGGTGGGCGTGGCGCAGACATGTGTCCATTTCCCAGTGCCCAGTGTGCCGTAGGTGCCTTGCCCTGCCGCCCACAGATCTGTCGCCGTGCGCGGCATCCTTCTAGATGGTGCCGCATCGCTATCACTCGTAGTAACTGGCGTCTCCGCATCGACCGTAAAGTATGTGTTGACGCCGCCAGCGGCAATGGACGTGACGGTGGCCAAAAGACCAGTACTTCGGTAAAGCTGGCCGACAGCAATCATATTTGGCGTCGCGTTGACCGGTATCCCATCCGAATCAAACCCCAACTGGCCATACGTATTGTCGCCGAAAGAAAAGACGCGGCCCAGGTCATCAAGCACAGCTGAGTGATGGTCACCCGTCGCCACCTGCTTGATGTGGAACCCAGAAAGTGCTTTAATCTCCTGCGGCCGGTCGTACGCACCCGCCGGGCGTGTCTCCCACGACAGACCTGCGATCCCCATCTGTCCTCTCGACGGAAACGAGCCGACCGACGAAGCTGCGGCAAAGACGCGGCCCTTGGACGTCAGTATCAGGGCGTGCTCGAGGCCGCTGCTGATGTCGGTCACGCGCTCCCCCCAAGCCAGGCCATCAGGCGTGAGATTGCGAAAGTTGACGCCCGACTTGGCAGACGAGCTCCAGAGCGACCACGAGCTTTTACCCTCGTCCGGCTTCACGCCGCCCTCGACGTCGTCCTTCGAAGCCGGCACGGAGTACACGCTCCCGCTTCTCGACAGCGCAATGATGCGATCGGCAGACACCTCAATCTTGGCCAGGTCCTTCCCGCGGAGCGTCACGCTCGGCCGCGGGTCCGACGGGGAGTATCCGACCCCCCACTGGACCAGGTCCCCGCCCTCCGTGACGGCCGCGCCAAAGACCGACGTGAGCTTCAGATCCCGCAGCAGCTGGCCGTCAAAGTACGCGATGCGCCGCGGCACCTTGACGTACCTGTCCTCCGAGCCCGGGTCGACCACCCTGCCGACATTAGATCCCCAGGCGTGCACGCCGGGTCGCTCGAGGCTCTGCCTGATCTGCGTGTGCTGCGAGCTGAGCATGTCGCGGTGGTCCTCCTTGGACGCGGCCGTCCGCCGCGGCTGCTCGAACTCGAGAGGTGCGGTCGGTCGCGCCCTGGCCTGAGGAGTCTCCGGCGGCGCCACGAGGCGTGGGTAAAAGTATGCGCCGGCGGCGGCGATGCCAAAGACGGCAGCGAAGCCGACCAGTTTGCTACCCCGGCGACGAGGGGCGTCGCTGCTGCGCGGCGTGCGCGAGTACAGCCGCGGTGAGCCGAGCAGTGGCCTGGCACCTTGCCTGAGCGCGACTCTCGATGAGCAGAGCATCTTGCCAGAAGGGTCGAACTTGTTTGTGCGATGCGAGTTGTAGACGGGGAGGAGGTTGCGTCAACTCGTGGCGAGATACAATGTGTTGGCGTACTAACAGAAGGCCGGCGCTATGACGGGACGACGATACAGCGGGCTGATAAGCCTGGAGAAACGAGCCTAAAATACGTTCAGTAGCGTTGCTGCTAATACGCCGTGGCTCATTGGCCCATGCACTAAAAAGGCCCTGCTAGACTGCTGCATTAGACTTCAATGACATCACGTGGATCATGTCAAGCGGATGACAAAAAAAAAGTTGATTCTGCTGTGGTTAAGAAGTAACCAAGGAGGCATTTTTTTTTGGCCACCACATACAGCCTCTGGTTCATGAAAACCCAGAACTCTCTACACTGTGGTGATGATGGCAAGTCACCGGACATTAAGGATTTCTACACCCAATTATTAAAATTTCCGAGAGCAGATACCCAGTCAAACTACTCACAATTAAAACTCTTTTTTTTTTCCAACAACGCTTTTTGTGCTTACCTTCGTTCGCGGCTCATGTGTACGGTACGCTAGGCTGTCAATTGCAGCCTACACTAGCAAAGGGCCACAAGCGCAGCCATCTCAAACCTCGAATAGAGATTGTTCGCACAACATAAAAATGGCCTTCCTTCATGCCCGATACATCAAATTTCCAGCAATCCAGGTGTAAATATCAATGTTCTTCACGGTTTAGCAGCCGTCACACTGCTCGCCTCTCCAGTCCTGCTCCGATCAGCCTCCGAAGCACGTGATGATTTAGCTCATCTACACTCAACCACAGCTTCGACCCAATCATACTGTACCTACGCAGGGCAGCAATCTGCAGCCTGCCCATCTCGCGCCATGTACGACGACGCCTGGTACAGCTTCATGCCAGAGGTTGCGAAGAAGCACACGCCCCGCGATGCCGCCCCCAAAACACACAAGCGGAAAGAATCGCTTCTGCTGCAGCCCAACGTCAGTCGGTCCCGTTTCCGCGAGCGCGGCGAATGACTGACCACCACACCTCTCCAGGCGGAAAAGGGCCACCTCGCGTCGAAATCGATAGAAGCCGTCGCGGGCGAAGGTGTAGAGGAAGATCTAGGCCCGCCTGAAGCTTCGCTGCGCCGCCGCGCCGCATCCTGCTCCGACTGTCGGCGGCGGCACAGAGATGGTCATCGCACGGCGCATCAGAAGCGGCGGCCGACTCGAGAGAATCGCGCATGGGATGCCTTGCTGCTCGGACAGAAATACGCGCATACTCCAGCATATTATCCCGACACAGAGCGCGCGGACCAGATCGATGATGAGCAACTTCTTCAGACCAGCCAGCAGGAATACTTGTAAGCGCATGCGACGATGACGGCCGCCTGGCACATGCTCACATCGCCAAGGATATACCGAGACCAGCTGTCCCTGGCAGAAAGACATCTCGATGGCTTGATCCGCGACGCAAACACGACGCTCAATCTCTTTGCGCGGCTGTCGACTTCGTTCCAGACGGTCGAGGCGCAGACGTCGACCTTTCAGGCACAATGCGAAGAACTCCTCTCGGAGCAGAAGCGCTTGGAGAAGCTCGCAGACCAGGTCGGCACAGGCTACTACTACTATGCATATCTCGACACCGCGACAAGGCGGCTCAATGCGCCCGGCGCCGGCCGCCTGGTCGAGGACGAGTCGTTTGGCGACATGGTGGAGGACATTGACGCCTGCGTCGCATTCATGGAGGACCACGTAATCATCACTCATCATCCGAGCTAGCCTCGTGTACTGACCTACAATACAGGAGACCTACCGCGAGCGAGACTCGTACCTCGCTCGCTACAATGCACTCCTGACAAAGTGCCTGCATCTGCTGGACCACGGCTTCAGCACGCGGCTAGAGACCGTCTCGGCAGACATTGCCCAGCAGCTTGCCGCCGCAACATCCGAGGCCACCCGTCACGCGCTGGCATACGGACGCTTCGAGGAGATGCTACTAGACTCGCACGCGCTTCTACTCAACGTCCACAGGGTCGCCCGTCGCGTGTACGATCAGTACGGACGGTTCGACGGGGAGATCCGCAACTCGTCCATCTTTTCGAGCTCCACGCTCAGCATGCTGCGCACTTACCTGACCACGCGCGATCGTCACACCAGGACGTTGGCGCAGCGCGATGTCGAAGAGCTTCAAAAAGAGGTCAAGGCGCTGTCCCTGGAGACGGGGACGCGCAATTTCATCAAACAGACCCTAGAGCGAGTGCACAACGAAAACAGCCTCTTTGTCAAGATCTTCGACATTGAGCCGATGTGGAACCGCGCACAGGACTCCGTCTTCCAGTCGATAAAAACGGTGCAGACGACGATGGTGCATCCGGGCAATTTGCAGCCCATGGCCGCGCATCTCCAGGCCGTGTTCCAGACCGCCGACATCCAGGCCGTATGCAATGTGGTGGGGTGGATCTCGGACGAGTACGGCATATCGGAGAACGATGTCGAAGAGGACGATCCCGCCGCGCCCAAGCAGTACAGGGAGTACGCAGCCCGTCTGCTTGTAGATCACCTGTGGCCGCTCGTCGACGGGCTCTTTGAAAAAGAGATTGCCAAGTCCATCACGAGAGGAGCTGTGGCCGACGAGTGGCTCAAGATCGGCCCCGTTGTCGACGGGGTCTCCTCGTCCAATGCATATCCCTTGGTCCGAAAAGCGGCCGAGCTGCTGAGAATGTTTGATCGCGCCATGCCCAAGGAGCGATCGGTAAGTTTTACGTCCTCACCAGCAGTCACGGCACTAACCCTGCGAGCAGTCGCAAAACAGCCCGGTCGTGTTCCGGGTCGTCCGCGAGACCATCCAAGTACTACAGCAGGCCGTGTCCCGCATGCAGCACCAAAGGCTGGCCACGGACCACGATCTGTTCATGGTCAAGAACCTGCTCATCCTCAAGAACGAGCTGCTGTCGCTGGAGATTGACGACATCCGCAGCCAGCCGCAGGCCATGCAGCACTTTGCGAGGATATGGGAGACGCTCAGCCCGCAGAGCATCGTCGGCTTTGTCGGCAACATCCTCGGCGGGCAGCTCTGGCCGCGCAGCGCATCCGCAGTGACGGCCAAGACGCTGACGGTCGAGGACATGAGCGAGCAGCTCGACGAGTTGCTGCGGCAGTCCATCTATGGCTTCACGAAGCGTTGGGCGGGGCGGCTCAGGACGGCACGGGGCAGCAGCGCGGTGGCCGGCGTCGAGGGCGAGCTGGATAACGCGCTGCAGACTGCGTTTAGCAACCAGCCCGAGGTGATTGGGAAGCTCAAGGAGGCGATTGCGGAGAGTGGTGAACAGGCCGCACAATCTGAAAAGCACTAGACGAATACATCATAGGATGATGGGGGGGGGTTTGTATCGAATGGGCGTACAGTAACACCATTTCCACAATTGGTGAATTGAAACACGTTTATCGAGACAATACCACCGTCTATAATCGCAAATGTCGTCGCATGTTCTTCCAACCGGTACTCATTACGCGTATTTACTCCAGCCAAGTGATAGGGCCATACTATAACAGGACAGGGTTGACGCCATCCCTATAGGGTCACAGCCTCGCAGGCATTGTTGCGGATGGCGGCGGCCAGTGCATTCCAAGGATCCCGTCGCAATCCCATGTTTTCTAACAGGCTATTGAGCGAAACCGAGCCGAGTGGCCGTGGTTCACTCGGTTTGGAGCGGCCCTACGTCAGACCTCTCCTTAGACGTCAACGGCAGATCATTTTGCGATGCTCCGTTGAGCGGCCCTTCGCCGCGCTAAAAAATAGGCTGCATGGGTTTGAGGTCGTACTCTGCCTCGCACCTCGACCGAGAAGGATACCGGTGAGCGCGGGGTGTCATCCACCATTCGGGATCGGTCGGTGCTATAAGTACGCCTCCGCTCTCGCCCGCTGATCAGGTCGAGGCGCCATAGCAGAGCCAATATCTAGTCTTCGAGTCCTTGCCGGTTTTCTCACTTCTTAGGCAGCTTAGCTTTTCGGTGACGCAGGAATAAAACAGACATGACTACTACTTCTCAGGCGGCCGCGGACTCGACGACTCTGCGCACGTACAGAGGGAATTGCCACTGCGGCGCCTTCGTGTACGAAGTGCAATTGCCCGAGCTGACTGAGGTGGCCGAGTGCAACTGTTCAATCTGCACCAAGAAGGGATACATCTCCGTGGGCGTCGACATTGCCGATGTGAAGGTGGTCAAGGGCTCGATCGAGGAGCTCTCCGAGTATACGTTTGGCGAGGGGAAGCTCAAGCACAAGGTAGGTGGTGCGGGCGAGTGCGTTGTGTTGACCTACAGCGCTGCAGCTATACGCCTCGGTGTTTTCTGAGCTGATTCTGAGTGAAATATCCAGTTCTGTCCCACTTGCGCAACAGGCGTGCTGGCGACATGCCTGAGCAAGGGTCCGTATGGCAAGGACTGTTTTCTCAATGTAAGTGAGGGCCTGAATACTCGTCTCCTTTTGCACAGTTCCATCGACGGCCACTTGGAGCTCAACTAACGAAGCGTAGGTCCACGCCATGCAAGGCGTCAATACATGGACGTTGAAGCGAAATCCGTAAGTACAGTCGTGCGGGGCGGTGGGCAGCATGACGCCAGAGCTTCTCGCATTGATCACGCGGGAGGTCTTGCGGTAAAGCATGCTGACAACGACAGTTATGATGGCTCGAAGCTAGGAAACCCATACCAGGAGCCAGAGTATCACGGGCCCCAGCCAACTGCAAAGGTCGATGGCGGCAAGCTTTACACCGGCAGCTGCCACTGCGGCAAGCTCACCATCGCCCTGATCAACACGCCGCTGGAAGATAACGCCGAGTCCGGCATGGTCGAGTGCAACTGCAGCATCTGCGAGCGGGTAAGTCCCCCTCCC
>JAFEME010000667.1:0-13729 GCA_018831755.1 Niveomyces coronatus
TTTTTTTTTTTTTTTTTTTTTTTTTCCACCGTGACAAAAAATCTTTCTTCTATTCATAGCTGCATCAGAAAGATAAGAAAGAAAAGAGAAGAAAAAAAAGAGGAGAATCTCACAACGCCAGGCAAAACAAAGTCAGTAATAGGGCCCCGGTGGTAGGCTTGCGTCCAGGACGCCGCTGGCCGTCGCCCTCTCAATCACGCGCTGCACCCACCGCTGCGACGCCGCGGGGCGAGGGCGTCGCCGCGCGGCCGCGTACGGAGGAGGGGGAGGGGGAGGGCTGGTCGGCGGCCGGGTCGGGGGCGCGCTGTTGTGTATGATGGGCGGGAGCTTCCGGCGCAGCACCGGGGTGACGGCGGCGGCGGCGGCGGTGCTGCTGCTGCTGCTGCCGTCGTCGCCGCCGCCGCTGCTACTGCTACTACCACCACCGCCGCTGCCGCTGGTACCGCTGCCGCTACTGCTCGAAGTGCTGTTGCTCGAGGTGGCGTCGCTACCACCGCTGCTGCTGCTGCTGAGGACGCTGCCGCTGCTGCTGCTGCCGCTCCTGCGAGTAAGCGGCCGGGAGGCGGGATCCCGGTGGGCTCGGCGGCAGATGTCGCGCAGCTGGGGGAGGCCGTCGGAGGCAATGGTGCCGACGAAGACGCGGTCGCGCAGGGCGGGGAGGCGGCCGGAGGAGGAGGGGTCGCAGGGGTGGCTGCCGACGCGGAGGCGGGCGTTGTCCTCGGTGACGTAGAGGTATATGCCGCGGGCGCCGTCGTCGTCGCTGTCGCTGTCGTCGAAGACGGCGCAGGTGGACGTGGGCGGGGCGATGAGGACGAAGAGCTTGTGGCGGATGCCGCCGCCGCCGCCGGCGAGCCCCGTGCGCTCGTCGACGTGGACGTAGCGCGCGTGGTAGACCTGCAGGCGGCGCGCGGTGATGGGGGGCAGGGGGGGGAGCGTGGCCGGCGAGGGCCGGGGGGGCGCCGCCGGCGGCAGGACGGGGCTGGGAGAGAAGATGGAGCTGAGAGGGGGCAGGGTAGGGGCGGCGGCGCGGCGGGCCGGTGGCGGCGGCGGTGGTGGTGGTGGTGGCCGATGCTGGTGAGAGCCGCACGGGGCGGGACGCGGGGATGAGGAGAACGGGGAGGGGACGGCGGGAGGAGGAGGGTACTCGGCGCGGTAGTTGTACTGGACGGGGGTCAGGTGGGCGCCGGGGTTGGGGTGGCCGACGGGACGGTAGAAGATGGCGAGGTGCAGGCAGCGGTGCTGTCCGTCGGGGGAGCAGACGCCGGTGCAGTACTCGTTGAAGGAGAAGTCATCGCTGCCGCTGCCGTTGGCGTCGGCGCCGTTGTTGAGGTTGTAGCCGGCGGTCATGATGATGGATGGACGGCGAGGTGTTTGTTCAGCGAAAACTGGGAAGGAAAAGAGGTTAGCAGGTTGGCTCCGTTTCGGGCTTTGAGGATATATATGTATAAAGTTTCTCACAGGTGAAATTCACTTTCTTGACTCGAGTTGAGTGTGTGCTTGGAAGGTATGTTTGGCAAGTGTGATTGTGTAGGTAGGTGTGCCTGGTGTTTGTTCTTCAGGAGGCTATACGGGACGGGAGAGACTTCTTATACCCTTCGACAAACGCAGGACTGTGACACAGAAACAGTTACTCTCTCTCTGTCTCCCTCTCACGTATGTCGACTTCACATGCGTGCGAGAGGGAGCAAGGCGTCGGACCAAGGCTGGTCCTGTACACACTACGAGCCTTTACCTGATTTGTACCATGTTGCGAGAACAGAGAGAGAGAGAGTCGCCGTCGTTGCATCAGCATATTTTTTTGTTTTCTTTTCTTCTCCGATACACGTCTTGGCAAGGCGACAAGAAAGACCACGCAACTTTCTGCAGCCTTCCGTCGCAAAGACCGGAGGGGGTGACATTATCTTGTGTTACTCTACATCATAACAAGAAGAAAAAAAACAAAAGGCCTACTTAACTGAACTCGGACAGTTACTTTCGAGGAGATGTAAAAAAAAAAAAAAAAAAAAAAGTAAGGCACGAGAAGAACCTCTTCCCGTCGGAGGTGCCGAGTCACGTACTCTCTACCTTCTGTGATGGACAAAGTGGTGTGATGTCTCAGAGGAAAGGAGGCAAGAGAAGGGCTACGAGCTAGAAAAGATTAAAATGAAATAAAAACTGGGCCGGTAAAGACGGAGTGCTGATAGTGATGAGGAGTTTTTTTTTTTTTTTTTTTTTTTTTTTTTTTTTTAATTTCTACTTTTCATTTTCGATAATTTGCGTAGCATCTAGACGGCGCGTTCGACGTTGTACAATGCCGGTGTGGCTGTGATGAAGCGGGCGTTGCAGCAAGGCGGAAAACTTTCCATGGTGATGCCTCAGGTGTGGACCCAGCACAAGAGGCCGTATATGCAAGTCTTTCCTGCCAAGGGACATGGTCCTTTTATCCCCCGCGTGATCAAAAAGGTACCTTTTGGTGGTACGGCTGGCAAAGGCACGGCTTCCGCGGTCCAGGCAGAGCGAGGATCGGGGTCCGGAGAGGATTACCCTACCCCGTCGCATCGAGAGCTCTCTTGTGATCCTCAGTGCAATCTCGGAGAGAAAAACTTCTGATCCGTAGACTTGACAGGCTCAGGGCACGGATCTCGAGATATCGACAAGAAGGATTCTTACCAGAGTTACTGGCACCTCTTACTTGAAGTGTTTTACGGCACTTGGCCCGGGCGTTTGCCTTGTGAAGCCGGTTTGAAAATGGATGGCAGGGGTTATTCGGCAGCCTTGGGGCTGTATGCCAGAAGCGGTCACCTGCATGGCAGCCAGTCTTGACGCCTCATTCACTGATATCACTGCGTGAATGCTGCTGAACGCCAGCCGGAAGCAGGGGGGCGTGAAGCCATTCGAGAAGACACGTCATTACGGGAGTTTTGAAGCCGTTTATCGTCATGTAGTTTTGCAAACGGATTGCCCAGGCCTTGTCAGAGCCAGGTCTTGTCAGAACCAGGTCGAAGGAGGAAGAAAAAAGTTGGTTGCCCGCTGCGACCCGGCAATTTCCATGTACATGGATTGACGCCGACTATGTGAAGCGTCAAGTCACACAGTTGGGTATCATCCGTCGTGGAACGGCTGGCAGATCCCTGCCTGACCCATCAGAGGTTTCCCGCACAAATCATCGAACAGTGTAAAGTGTTCTCTTAGTCCAAGCTCGATTTCCCCCACGAGCTGTGTGCTCGTACTCGAAAGAACAACACCCATTACTTGCACGGCGAGGCCTCAGTGTCCCCCCTTCGACCGGTCATGTATCGGGCAGATACGTGCCCTCTTCGTCCTCGAGGGCCTTTTGCATGGAGCAGGAATTATAGAGCAGGTTTCGCCGAGATGGGGAGCGTCCAGAAGAGAGAATGTCCATCTCGAACTAGCTATGTGGGTGGCGAAGGCACGGGAAGGGATTTGGCGCCGTTGAAACCTTAATGACATCCGTAGCAGCAGGCGGCGTGGTTCCGCAACATCGAAAGGTTCCTGATTGGCAGCGCTCTTCGCTTTAATAAGAGAGCAATCTATTTCTGGAGCGCGCTATAGCTGTCAGGTCTACGTCTTGTTAGCGCCGCAACCTGACTCCGCCCGCTGCGAGAGCCTGGACTGCTTTATCGCATGGCGGGTGGGAATATCGGACGGTCCTGGCAGCAAGTATCTGTCAATCTCTCGGTTGGCCCGCGGCGGCTTGTTTGCTAGTCTCAAGGGTCCGGTGCGAGATGTAGCCTAGAGCGCGGGCGCGCGCGGAAGTCGCTCGTCGCTTTTCATCGGAGCATGTGAACGTCACGTCACGATGCCACTCAGCGCTGGCGGCATGGGCTACCGAGCCGCTCCACCCCATGGCTGCGGCTGAGAAGAGTGGGAGGGCGTGGCGTCTCGGACACTGATTATGTCGACGACGGCGAGCCTAGGCAGCACCAAGTGCTGTGGGAGATGCTCGTGGATGTGCGGGCGTCTGAAAAGCACGGCCGCAATGCGTTGCACAAAACTAGACCAGGCGCGGCGCGTGAAGCTCAATACGAGTGGTCTCCGTCTGTAGAAGGATTCGAAAGGGGACAGGGATAAAGGGACAGGTCATTTCGAGAGATGGTAGTCAGGCCATGCTATCTTCCATTAGGCAATTTTGAGCGATGGTGTTGGCTGTTGGTGTGTGGGCATGCAATGATGGCAGCGGTTGTGAGAGTTGAAACGAGAGACCAAGAGGTCAAAGCGAGGCTAGTTTAGCCGGCTGTTAGGCGGCCCGGCCAATCTCTGCGCAGGAAGCAACACTCCCTACAAATTGCCCAATTTCTCTAGCGCGTCGAGACGCCCAGCCTCGACCCTCCCAGCGCTGTTGGAGCGTTGTACAGCAGCACTACTAGTTGTAGCCCGCGCGAGGCATTAGTATCTACAACGACTACTACAGGTACTGTAGTCTTGTAAGGTATTGGTCCATCAGTAGTACTAAATAGGTAAGATAGCTCACCGAGGCAGCGCGGCCTACTGGCACTTACCACGAGACGGTGTAGACGCAGCCTTTGAGCTTGGCGGCCGGAAATTTTTCGAGGGCTGACTGTAATATTGCAAGTGGTTTTCAGCTGGAAGCAAAATCAAATGCAAGTTTCTCTACCAAGAAGTAGAAAGGTGGGAATTGTGATACAGGCACGAGAGGTCCATGCGTGCCTACTAGCAAATCGAGGTACTGTCATTGGAGGCCCACCATGCCAACCGAGTCTCAACCAGCCGCCCAGCGAGCCTGACCAGTCAGTCGGTCGTACAACCTGCACCGCAAGGGCCATGTGGAGCACTTCTTGTGTCGTCTGCTGCACGTATAGTCAAGTTGATGCTGACGAGCTCAAGCTTTTTAAATAGGTAAAAAGCGGTTGCAAGGTTTGCATTTTCAGCAGAAATCATTGCATGGAGAGAGTAACGTTGCTTTGACCGTCAAGCTGTCGGCCCCAATCTATCACGGTGAGGTTTACCCTCTAATCATAGTCCCCTATTTGTGAACACCATGACCCGGCCATACCCTCCCCAAGAGGACGATGGATCAGAAATTCTAGGCTCAGCATGAATCCTTTCGAGTCCGATGGTTCTTCAGTGAGTTCATCAGAGATTTTTGCCTTCACAGCTTGGGTTTTTTTCTTCTTTGCGCATGTTTCAACCGCGATGTTTGAACCGCAATGTTCTTCGACCCGTTTTGCCTAGTCTGCAGGCAATATCCTTACCCTACAGCAGTCATTCCGCGAAACAATCATAGTGTGTAGGTAGTTGTGGCTGCGCCTACACGGGGTTACAATTGCTAATTACGAGAGTATTGTCAAGTTAGAATTAGTGATTTCATGTACAGCAACTTCTGTTCTGAGCGAATTGGTCGTTCCTGGCACCAGCGCGGGTCTCTCGCTACGTCTCACTTTGTACAGTGACGGCTAAATTTCAACAGCTGGGTCAACGCCGACCAAGTTTCCCCTCGCAATGACCATACCTCAAGAGGTCGATTGGCGAACCAGCTCTCCCTGCTTGATCATCATCCTTGCAGTTTACAGTATTTCCTCCCCGCCCCGGCTGTCCGGTACACACAGGGGCCCTGTCGACGTTACCTGCGACTTTTCATCATGACAAAGGGCACAGTGTGCGTGGCCAACAGAAGAAAGGTACCCGCATCTGGCCAGCATGGGACCTTGACCAGACTTTTTTTCTCTAGTATCGCGACTGGCGATGCGTCTACTCCGTCAGCCGAATCAAATGAAGTGTTCTTATTTGTTTCTCCCTGCGTGGTTCGGGGCCTAACTTGCCACCAGCATGTACATAACACCTAGTACTAGGTAACGCGCTGACCCGAATGGGTTGCCTCTGCCGCGAGGGTACCTGTTATGCATGTATCTCCAGGTACTGCACCCTTGTATGGGCTACTGCCATCTTCCCAACGCAGTGTTGAAACGAGGACGAGATCACGTCGTGCTTTTTGTGGCAAAGTAGAGCATAGGAAAAAAAGAACCCCTACTTAGGGCAGAAAAGAAAAAGACTCGACATATACTATCTATGACTGCAGTTTCTTCCTTGTCCTATTCATCGTTGACGACTTTAATGATGCCATGACCTGGCAGTACCTATAGTTAGTACTGTGCTAACGTGCCCCAGATTCTGTACTGCACGTTGAGGTACTGCCATAGTACTATGATCGACCCCACCAATAAGTTGCCATAACTCTCTCCGTATGATTTTTTCTGCCCATTGAACCCTTCACCACCAGCCCACTCTCTCCGACGCACCCCTCCAAGCTTGTCAACGATAATCCCACAAAAACAGGCAAACCCCCATCCGACACTGCAGTTTGAATTGTGCCAACCTTGACGCCATGGACACTGCGGCCGTAAGGGGCTTGCTCGCAACGAGCCTGGTCCCCGATGCGGACAACAGACGTCGCGCCGAAATTCAGCTCAAGCAGGTACGCAATCCTCGCCAGACCCTTTTTGCCCTCGTCCTCCCTCACCGTCAGTCCCGCCGAGGCCGCCCCTCTACGATGACAACGAATCCTTGCCCAACTTTGGTGGCTGGCGAGCGCGACGATAGTCTTTGCGGATAGCATTGCCGCCACTGACGGATCATAACGACATCTTGCGGCGAAAGTAAATGCTGACTGTACATTTCTCGCATCTATCCAGGTCGAGGAACAGGCTGGCTTCCTCGTATGCCTGCTCGATATTCTCGAGGCCGAACAGGACGCTAGTGTTCGTCTTGCCAGTACGTCTCTCGTCACATCCCTACGCCTCACCTGATTCTCCAGCTCTCCATCTCAAACGTCGTGGTCGCTGACCGCCCCGCCTAGCAATCATCTATCTCAAAAACCGCGTCAACCGATCATGGCAGCCCGTCGAGCCTCCGACGACTGGCGTCCTCATAACCGAAGACGAGAAAGGCCGCATTCGTGACCGCCTCGTACCGCTGTTGGCCAACTCCGATCCCCTCGTCCGACAGCAACTCATTCCAGTCATCCAACGCATTCTCCAGGCAGACTGGCCCAGCAGATGGCCCAACTTTATGGGCTTCACTTCAGAGCTGCTCAACACTAATAATCCCGCCTCTGTTCTTGCTGGTCTGCAGTGCTTACTCGCAATCTGCCGTGCCTTCCGTTTCAAAGCTAGTAACAGAGACGACAGAGTCCAGTTCGATAAGATTGTCGAGGCTAGCTTTCCTCGCCTTCTGGCAATCTGCAACGAGCTGGTGAATCAAGAAAGCGACGAGGCCGGCGAGATGCTTCACCTGGCTCTCAAGACTTACAAGCACGCTACATGGGTAACGCTCCATCTCTAATCGCACACGCTTCTCTCACAGTTCTAATGCTGATTCTTTTCGAAGCTGGAACTCTCGCCATCCCTTCGTGAACCCGACACCAATATTGCCTGGTGCACCGTTCTGCTCCACACAGTCGCCAAAACTGCTCCTGCCAGCTCCATGGCCGAAGATCCTGCAGATCGTGAGCAGCATCACTGGTGGAAGGCTAAGAAATGGGCCTACTTCAACCTCAATCGTCTGCTCATCAGGTGCGTCACGGCTGCGCTCCTAGCCTCTGCCTCGCTAACGCGCAGATTAGACACGGCAATCCCACTACTCCCGGCATGACTGACAGCAACATGGCTTTTGCCAAAAACTTCATCGCAAACATTGCCCCCGAAATTCTCAAACACTACTTGCACGAAATTGAGAAGTGGGTTGCCAAAACGGCATGGCTTAGTCGCCCCTGTCTCTCCTACACTCTTGTATTCCTCGATGTGGCAGTCGGGCCTAGGGAAATGTGGCCACATCTGAAGACTCATCTCACAAACATCGTTACCCATTTTGTCTTCCCTGTACTTTGTTTGAGCGAGGACGATATTGAAAAGTTTGAAGACGAGCCTGAGGAGTATCTTCATCGCAAACTCACATACTTCGAAGAGGCTTCCGCACCTGACGTTGCCGCCACAAACTTCCTCATCAGTCTCACAAAGCAGCGCCGTGCAGAGACGTTTGAGATTCTGAAGTTCGTCAACGTTGTCGTCAATGAGTACGAGCAGGCTGCACCCGAGGCCAAGAATCATATCGCCAAGGAAGGTGCCCTGCGTATGATTGGCACCCTGGCTCCGGTAATTTTGGGCAAGAAGAGCCCCATCGCGGATCAAATTGAATACTTCCTCGTACGATATGTGTTTCCCGATTTCAAGAGTACACAAGGCTACCTACGCGCGCGCGCTTGCGATACCATTGAAAAGTTTGAGCTTCTCGAGTTTCAGGACCAGAACAACCTGCTCTCCATATACCGCTACATCCTCGACGGCATGGCGGATCCTACCTTGCCAGTCCGCGTCACGGCCGCCCTCGCCCTCCAGCCGTTGATCCGCCACGATGTGATTCGCGAGCACACAAAACAGAGCATTCCCACAATTATGCAGCAGCTCTTGAAACTCGCCAACGAGGTTGACATTGATGCCCTTGCTAACGTGATGGAAGACTTTGTCGAGGTGTTTGCAACTGAACTCACTCCGTTTGCGGTAGCTCTCTGCGAGCAGCTCCGAGATACCTATATCCGCAAGATTCGGGAATTGATCGAAAAGGAGGGCAAGACTGCCGATGACGAAGAGCTGTACTTTACGTACGATGACAAGAGCATCACTGCGCTCGGCGTCCTGCAGGCTATTGGCACACTTGTTCTCACTCTCGAGAGTACACCAGATGTGCTTCTTCATATCGAAGCGATTCTTTTACCAGCGATCAAGATCACACTCGAAAACAAACTCTGTGGTGAGTGTCATGACTGAGCAACCATGGAGCACGAGGTTGTGTTCAGCGCTGAGATGGAAGAAACTAACACCGTCTAGATCTCTATAATGAAGCGTTTGAGATTATCGACAGCTGCACATTCACCGCAAAATCCATTTCCGAAAACATGTGGCAGGCCTTTGAGCTCGTCCATACAACGTTCAAGTCTGGCGCTGAGTTCTATCTGGAGGATATGCTGCCGGCCCTGGACAACTTTGTTCAGTATGGGGCGCCACAGCTCATTCACAAGCCGAACTATGTTCAGGCTCTGTATGAGATGGTAGCGGACATGTTCTCCGACCCTCGCCTTGGCGGTGTCGAGAGAATATGTGCTTGCAAGCTGGCCGAAACGATGATGTTCCATCTGCGTGGTCACATCGACCAGTGCATCGAAGGCTTCATTTCCATCGCTATGACGATTCTTTCAGCTCAGCCGGACCCCAAGCCCAAAAGCTACAAGATATATCTCATCGAGATGGTGATCAATTCCATTCACTATAATCCGCTTCTGTCTCTTCAGGTTCTCGAAGCCAAAGGCTGGACGAATCGCTTCTTTAGTCTCTGGTTCGGAAGCATGTCCTCATTTAGCCGCGTACACGATAAGATGCTGTGCATTGTTGCCATCTCAGCTCTTCTCAACCTTGACCAGTCACACATCCCGCAAAGCGTATCGGTGGGGTGGCCTCGTCTGCTGCAGGGGATCACCGAGCTATTCCGCACTTTGCCGACCGCTCTCAAGAGTAAGTTGAAAGCTGACGAAAAGACCGAGAATTAGACTAACATACCCGAAGATCGCGAAGATGTACTACGCGATGAGCCGTACTTTAATAATAATTATACCTTTGACGAGGATGATGACGCGTGGGACGAGGACGAGTCGAACTGGCAAGGTGGCGAGCAACAGGAGACCGCGGTAGAGGAGGAGACGGCCGCTGCCAAGGAGGAAAGCAACGCATACTTGGAGTTTCTAAACGATGAAGTGAGTAAAGTGACTAGTCGGTTCACTTTAGAAGGGCGTTCTAACATTGAGCAGGCACAGAAATTCAGTCGCGCCATCGACGATGACGAAGATGGTGACCTTCGCGAGGATAGTGTCCTGCTCGATTCACCACTTGACAAGATGGAGCCGTATCAGCTTTTCAGTGAGACACTGATCAGTAAGCCGACCTTGTTCACCCATGAGTTAATGAGCGTGATGTTGATAATGCCACAGGAATGCAGCAGGAACGGCCGCAATTCTACAACGAGCTGGTCAGCCATCTATCGGCCGACGACCAAGCTGTGCTGCAGAATATCGTATCAAGGGCCGAGGCAAGCCGGGCGCAGCAAGCACAGATGTTGTCTGGCGAGGGCGCCAGCTGAATAAAGAGTAATGAATGCATACGAATTTATCAAGAAGAAACGGAGTGTTTTGAACTAGCGGGGGCAGTCGCGGGGATGCATAGGATATGTGGCTTGCTTGGTGATAGTAAATAACTCTATACACACACTGAGGAGGAGAAGAGATGGGATGGAATTTTTTTTTGTCTGGTCTAGGAATGATAAAGGGCAATGGGTATTGTCAATATTTGCCAATGTGGATGGAAAGCCTATTTGCGTGGCAGGGCGCCCACATGAAGGAGAACTTAACAAGAAGCCGCATCTCGTCACCCCAAGTGGTGGTGACGTGCGATTGTTTACGGATTTTGCAATGACTGGCGCATAGTAGTGTAGGTAGTCTTGTTTGTGAGGCGAGGTATATGTGTTGCATTATGCCTTGTAGTACAGACTAAATAGATGGACGCTGATGATGATGAACGGTCGCCGACGATCGAGAAGTAGTTATTTTCGCTATACGTTGGCTGAGCAGTAGTCTGTTCCCTAGCCGCCCAGGATCTACGTACCCCTCTGGCTCGGAGATGGCCGGTGAGGGCGATAGTGGGATGGAGGGCATGATCGACAAGAGGTGCAGGGAACCCGTTCGAAGGTAAACTGGGCCGCCTCAACTTCGGGAGATTTCCTCACCACCTCGTCTCGAGCTTTCTAAAAAGCGGTAAAAGATTAATAGCACTGCCTGGAAATTCTTCTCTGAGGCGCGCCTGGCCAGGAGACATTGCATTGGGGCGCCGCGGGTGTTTGGTGTAGAGAAGAAGTGGTAGAGACGATCCTCGGAGGTCTCCGCATGGAAGTGGAGCACGTGATACTTTCGGCGGGCCTTTTTGAGAGACCCGACATGATGCTGTAGGTGTCTGGGAATAGTCTTCAAAGTGAGGCGACAGGTGGCTCTTTATTGCATTATTCTTTGTGATACACCTTGGCGTGGTCAGTCACCTGATGGAATGCATTTTTCTTGCCTTTGCCATTGACTTTTCTAAAGCCTGACTTGTCAACTTCTAACTAACCCGCCCTCTCCGCTTTCACCGCCCGTATAGCGCTTCGAAGATGACAACCCGATATCGCGTGGAGTGTGAGTGCTCAGCTGAAGTTTATGAGATGATCAGCACGGATATCATAATCTCTGCGGCCATCCCAAGCCGGCCTCTTTGCTGACTGAGGGCGAAGATGCGCTCAAAACGCATAGGCGGGACCAATTCATCGGTAAGATGCCAGACTTCTCATCCGTGCCCTGCCCCTCATGAGAGACCCATCACGATGAGATTCGCTCTCCGCTAACCTCTTCATGCCATCTCTCAGAATGGGTCAAGGGTCTCCTCGCCGTGCCTTTTGTGCTCTACTCGCAGCCCACGGGCGTCGTCGGCGACGGCACCAGCATCGCCGAGATGTCGGCGGAGGCGCACCGTCGCTACGCAGAAATCATGCGCGACGTGGAGATGATGATTGACGACCATAGTAAGTGCAGATAGCTGCGTGTGTGATGTGCTGGCCGCCGTTCTGATTCGGCGCAAAAGTTGCCCGGCAGATTCACGATTCCCCCATCCCATCCAAGCTGGGGATGCTGGTTCCGACGGCCGGGCCATTCTTCACGAGGCTGCCGCTCGAGGCGGCCTTCAAGTACCAGGACCGCAAGCGCTACATCTCTTGTCGCCGATACGTGGCGCCGTCCTTCAATGACGTGCGGCTGGTGCTCAACTCGGCGCAGATCATGGCGGTGACGAACGGTACCCTGCAGCTAGCCACCTTTGACGGTGACGTGACGCTGTACGACGATGGCCAGAGTCTGGAGCCGACGAGCCCAATCATCTCACGACTCATGAGTAAGTACCAATCTTCCCTGTTTTACCCTAGTCCCTTTCGGCTCTGGGGTGGTGCAAATGTCTGAAGCTAAGAGAGCTCGCACCGGGTAGGCCTTTTGCAAAACAACATCAAGATCGGAATCGTGACAGCCGCAGGCTACACCACTGCTGACGGCTACTACGGGCGCCTCCACGGCCTGCTGGAGGCCATTGCCGAGTCGACCGAGCTGGATCCCGTGCAGAAGCAGAACCTCGTCATCATGGGCGGCGAGGCCAACTACCTGTTCGAGTACTCGCAGTCGTCGCCACACCGCCTGGCGCCCGTGCCGCGGTCGCAGTGGCTGACGCCGGAGATGGCCTCGTGGTCCGAGGCGGAGATCACCACGCTGCTCGACGTGGCGGAGTCGGCGCTCCGCGACTGTATCCGGTCCATGAACCTGCCAGCGAAGCTCATCCGCAAGGACCGCGCCGTCGGCATCGTGCCGGACCCGCCGCATCTACAGATTGCCCGGGAGAGCCTGGAGGAGACGGTGCTCGTCGTGCAGCGCATCCTGGAGCTCAGCAGCCTGGGCTCGCACGCGCGGGCAGCAGGCGGCAACAGGGCAGCGGGCGGCAATCGGCGAGGTGTGCCGTTTTGCGCATTCAACGGCGGACGCGATGTGTTTGTCGACATTGGCGACAAGTCGTGGGGCGTGGCCGTGTGCCAGCAGTGGTTCGGGCGGCGGGATGTGTCGTCCGGGACGGCGGCGGCGGCGGCCAGCACGGCGATCAGGGGCGAGAACACGCTGCACGTCGGCGACCAGTTCCTCAGCGCGGGCAGCAACGATTTCAGGGCGCGGAGCGTTGGCACGACGGCTTGGATCGCGAGCCCGTCGGAGACGGTCGAGCTACTGGACGAGCTGGCGGATCTGACGCAGAAGAAGCTGGCGTAGGGAGAAATTATCCGAGAAACATAAATGCGACATGTTATATTCAGACTCGATGTCAGGCGATCACTGAGGACTCGTAGTGCGTTACACGTCTAATTGTCTACCGAACGTCTGCAGGTCTTGCAACCTCGTCCCATCTATACCAGAGCATAAAAGCTCATATACAACTCGGACCTTTTAAGTAACAAGTTCACACGACAAGATAAAAATTCTAAACACTCATTTCCTGCGTCTACAGGACCAGATGTCAACAATTTGCGGTCAGGGACTGGACGACTTTGGCATGGGCAGCTCGACGGCGCGCGCGCTCATGCCTCCGGCGCCGACGCCACCACCGACACCGCCTGAGGGAAGCACCTCCCTCGTCGGGGCCGTGGTCTGCACCTTTTTGCTCTCGCTGGGGTCGATGGCGCGCTCGTTGCCGCCGGCGGCGGCGGTGCCGGCGATGCCCGCGCCGCCGAGGCCCATGTCCCTCTTGTCGCGCGTCTTGTTGTCGAGCCGGGTTGGTGTGGCGGTGCTGCGAGTTGTGGCGTAGAGGGTGGCGCCGAGGGCACCTGCGCCGACGACGGCGAGCATGGCTCTGTTTGCTGCCATTTTTGGAAAGGATAAGCGTTTGAAGTGAGAAAATTAATGGAGTTGAAATTTGCGTATAAAGAGAATGACGGTCTGAGATCTCATTGTTTTTGGGTGGTTTTTGTCTTCCTGGCGAATGCGGCTTAAAAACAGATTCGTTGAAGGGGTGATAAGTTGTCACTGTAACCTTGACGCAATCGATATAGTAGCTGGGATCGAGGCTTGAACCGCACGGGGCTTAGACTCTCTCTGGCAAGGGGGGGGGGGGGGAAG
>JAFEME010000668.1:0-13589 GCA_018831755.1 Niveomyces coronatus
ACCCCCCCCCCCCCCCCCCCGGGTCAAGCGCTCACTATAAAGGACACGTTCCATGTGCAATCCGACTCTTCCAAGCGCCGTGTTCTCACCACAATTATGCTACGATAGGAAGTGAAAAGTGAAGGGCGACACATGAATCCTACATATAAGAAAGATCGTCCTCCAGCACGGGCTTTTTTTAGTATCAGCCGATTGAGAGTGATTTACCAGTGGTGCAATAGTTTCAGTGACAGCATATGGCCGAATGAGAGCATTGTGCCGTTACTTAGAAAGAGAGAGCACAAGGCATCATCTAGACGGAATAAGATTGTGAGCAGCAAGGCTAAGAGATTGCCTATCCGGCGATAATCTACGCATTAGGCGGTTTACAGTCAGACACGGCGCTGCAGCTTATACGGCCGTTGAGACTTGTACGCAACAGGTACCTTGTAGCCCTTTGATGGTCATCGACTCTCTGTATTAAATTCTCGAGTTAATATTTCCACATAATCTGATTAAGTATCACTCCGTCTCGCTAGTCATCATACGTTTAGTAAAGACGTGGCACCACGGCCGGCAAACCAGGATATGATCGATAGGATAGGAGATAGTATCCAAGCGATATCTTAGTCTCAGGTATCAGAGGACAGTCAAACCTACCAAGAAGTTATCGCGTACTCGAGAAGAAGACCTGAAGCAGCTACTGGTAGACGAGAGCACCGACGATTCGAACAACTTAGGCGTTGAGGCAGCGACTTTGTTTCGAAATGCCTACAATGTCTGCAGACTCCACATGCTATCTGCAGCAACACACCTCGTGTATTCATCTCATCATGTACATATAGCTGTGTTGACAGCTACGAAACACGCCGTCACCAGGCAAGGCTCCAAAGAAGCACGAGCGGCGTCCCGTAAGTATACAAGCATAACTATCGGCTAGTATATGGTGGTGACTATAGTGAATCAAAAGTTATAGAGGTGTAAATGGGTGGCCCAACTCGATCAGATCGCGTGTGAACTATTGATGCACCCAAAAAAAAAAACAAAGAGCCGCTGCTTATCACCCAGCACACCCTCGTTGCGCGCCGCATTGAGCACTATTGCCTAACATTGCTTTACTCGACGGAAGGACAAGTAGCCGCCACTGCAAGTATGGTAAGCGTTCCTGAGAGGTTTTGTATTAATTGTACGGTTTGTACTGCTAAGTGGTAGGCTTTATATCTCTATTCTCTACTTTGTAGCTTCTATACTGAGATGTCGAAACATGGTAACAGACAACAGACACGAGCAGGCTGGAGGCTATCTTTTGTTTAATTGGATACATCAGTTTCAGGCTTTCTCGCCAAATAATCAATCCACAGGCGCATTCCAGACTTAATAAGCGGCAGTACACGCTCTGCTGTCTATCTAAGAGCAGAGACTACATAACCAACCCCGTGAGGCTTGGGACCCAGCGAAAAAAAAAAATATAATCCGGGCGATGCTTTGGGGCGCAGGTGGTGCGTGAATATGTAGTATGGAGACGACGACAGCAACAGTACCCGTGCTAACATCATCCTACTACAGGCTCGCGAACTCTCGGGGATGAATCAGGCACCTGCGAACGCTATATCTGCACACATATACGAGTGCCTCGCGGTTGCAGTGCAGCACGTTCCAACAGAGAGAGGCACAGTTGATGACGGCGTCAGTCCAGCCCTGTGACGTGCGCCCCTCATTAGTGCCGTGCGCTTTTCCTGCGAAGCAAGCAAGAGACTTACCCATTCGGTCATCGGTACTTGATAGGGCTGTCAGAAATAACCAATCCAGCACTCGTAGATGTGCACACGCAGCAGAACCTGCATTGATAGATGCGGCTGCACCTGTCGTGTAACTATACAACTGTCAAGTGCATGTGCCTCTGACTAACACCTCGGGTCAAAGTTATCCAGGCTGCCCTTATGCGCATGTATTCTGCCTGCCTGCCATCGAACAACTCGCTGCCACGACGTGAGAATTGATTGCCTTGCTCATTGCAAGATGATGGTTCTTTGATTCGCTACATTCTCAGCCATTTGTGCACTAATATGAAGATCCTCACGCTCGACTTCCCCCCCAAGGCTTGCCCGAAAGCACGCTTCTTTTTTGTTAGGTTGGTGGCCGCAGCGCCCCAGCGCGCACTAAGCGCAGAGCTAACAAGTATCTCCACCACCAATTTTCTACTATACAGTACCAGTATGTATGTACTGTATGTACATGGATCCTTTATTGTATTCTCTACATGCACTGTATTATTTAGTGTGTCAGACGGACGGGCTTGTAATAATCTTTACAATGCATGTGCTCTGTGCTGCACTCCTAGTGCTGCGGTACCTACTACCAGGTTAGTATGTCAAGTACTATTGTACCTGCAACCCACTACCAATATAAATATAATCGGCATCAGCAACCAGCAACTCTGGCCGCAACTTCAACCTTTTCGCCCCCCTTTCGCTCGACCGTCTTCGTAATCCATCTTCTCATTCTTCTACCTCGCTCTGCATCACGTTATACTCCATGCTTTGCCCTTCACATCACATGCCGCACAACTCGTTTTTGGCCCTTTCTCGCAGTGCGCCGCCGCCCTTTGATGATCGCCGTTGCCGCCCAGCTTGCCCTTGTCAGCGCGCGCGCCGCGCCAGGTGACAGCTGCAATTGCTCGTCCCACCTTTGAATAAGCCCCGCGCTGCCGCTTGCATCCCCTTGGAGTCTTTCGCTGTCGCCTTTCCGCCCACGACGCCCTCGTCAAGTTTCCGAATTCCACTTGCATTCATATACGGCCCGTCTCTCTTTGATCGCCTTAATATCCTGTACCTCTCGTCTGGCACTCATCCTCGACATCTGCTCACGGCTGCTCGCCGATAATCCGTCAACATGGGCAACGTGAGCAGCAAGGCTGACGACCAGAGCGGCGCTCTCTATCTCAGGGACCAGAATCGCTGTGAGTCACGCCAGCCATGCCAAACTATTGCTTCGCAGCCTGTCTATCTGCCACACTGCCTCGCTTGCTAACCGTGTGCTCAGTAACCATATCATCTCTCATTGTTACCAACCCTCGCAAGCGCAGCTCTGTGCATATTACTCCTAATGCTTTTCCCGCCACCAAATTGTCCGTCAGCAGGCCCTCTGGCGAGCATAATCCCATCGAATACGTACAAGTCAGTCAGCATCCATTTCGCTTTTCTGGATCGTGTCTGCGATTATCAGTCCTGCGCCTTGGTATTGTGCTAACCTGATGTTCACGCTGCCAATAGGACCCAGAACCCGGTACCTCGGGCTTGTTGCTCAAGCTCAATAACGACGATGAACTCATCTTTACCTTCGCATTCGTTCTACGCCAACCACAATCCTCAAATCAGCCTACATCTCCACCGACCGACTCAACTACACCTTCTCTCGACACAAGCATTTGCGGTCTGACATTCGTATGCGGTTCTTCCACACGCGAGGTCGAGAATCTAGTCACCCGTGAATTCCTCGCCAACCCGAACCTTCACAAGAATGACAATGTTGCTCTGGTCGGAGACTACTCTACCAGTGGCAACTCCTCCGTCACGTTCGAATGGACATGGAAGTGGAAGCCCCCCAAGCCTCTGGAGGAACGGGCCGGCGGCTGGAGAAACTCTTGCAGCGTAGGTCCACTCCTGTTCGAAATGTCGGGCACCGCACATCGCTAACCGCTAAGCAGTTTGTCGAGTATGATTCGCGCGCCCATCGTTTGCATGCCCTCGCAGGCTTTTCTTTCTGGGTAGCAGGTGTGTCCCTTTAAGTCCCCCTTGGATGCAGATGCGCACGACACGACTAACGCGCCCATCAAAGCATCTCCCATTTATAGTAGCCAGCCCAACTCGCCGATGCCAGCTTTTATGCTCGGGTCTCCACCCAAGATTCGAGTCGCCTCCGCCCAGTCTGTAGAATCTCGTGTTCAATCAGACATTGAAGAGCTGCCGCTATCGCCACTCCCTGGTGCAATGGAGACGTTCTTGCCTCCGACGCCGCTTCAACAGAAGGAGCCTGTCAGAGTCGACGTCGCCTGCCCGCGACCTGGTGAGGATGTTTCTGTGTCTGATGATGGGCCAGTCTTCCGCGCTACGCTCAAAGCCCTCGAGCAAAAGACCGGAAACATGCGCATACACATGAAGCGAGTTCTGAAGAAGGCCGAGCAAGCACACACCAGCCAGCTCGAGGCCAACGAGGCTCTTGTCGCATTCATGGATGCTCTGCGCGAGGCCTCTACCACCAATGCTAACGCTGTCCAGCCCGCTCTTGAGCACTACTTTGACAAAATTGCCCGTGAAATTCTGAGCTATGACCGCCAAAACACAGCCAACCTGCAAAAAATCATCATCGAGCCCATATATAAACTCTATCAATTCGACATCAAGCAGGCTGAAGCTAAGAAACGCGATTTTGAAGAAGAAAGCAAAGACTACTATTCTTATGTATCGCGATATCTTGGCCAGCGTCAAGACTCCGTCAAGGCTAAGAAGCTCGCCGAGAGTGACTCGAAATACCAGAACAAGCGGCGCAATTTCGAACTGAAGCGCTTTGACTACTCAAGCTTCATGCAAGACTTGCATGGTGGTCGCAAAGAGCAGGAGGTTCTTTCTCACCTCACCAGATACGCCGATGCGCAGACCAAAGGCTTTTTGGCCACGGCAAAGAAGATAGAAGCTCTGTTGCCACAGCTCGACGCATTATCCTCCGAAGTCAATGAAGCCGACAAAGAATATCAGTATCAACGACGAGAGCGCGAAGTCAAGAGACGAATACTAGAGAAGAGCAACACTCCTTACCTAGAGCCCGAGCAAGCAAGCCTCGCCAGTGCTCCGCCTCCGACGGCATCTTCCAACGGCAACACAGGTCATACATCAGATTCGGAGCTCGGTCGCACCGACAGCGTCAGCACACAGTTGAAGGCAACATCGTCAGGCGGGCAAACCGGCATCTCTGGCGTCGAATTGGCTAAGCCCGCGGGCGTACCGCCGGTGGTCGGCAGTCCGTCGCAAGCCTCGAAATTCAAGGGGATACGTGACTTGGAAGAGCCAAACCCCGCCTCATCCTCGGTACCTCAACGTAAAGAGGGCCTACTGTGGGCGCTCAATCGTCCTGGAGGGCATGTCGATCCACGAAACCTTAACAAGCAGGGCTGGCACAAGTTCTGGATTGTACTTGACCAAGGCAAGCTATCAGAATACAGTAACTGGAAGCAGAGACTAGATCTCCACATGGACCCGATAGATCTGAGAATGGCCTCCGTTCGCGAAGCACGGAATGCAGAGCGGCGCTTCTGTTTTGAAGTCATCACACCCAACTTCAAGCGCGTTTATCAAGCCACGTCTGAAGACGACATGATCAGCTGGATAGTTTCCATCAACAATGCCCTACAGAGCGCTATGGAGGGCAGAAGCGGACTGGCAAGGCATTCTTCGCAGGCGACCACGACCAGCGACTCGCCCTTTAAGAGAGATATTGGTTCTGTTCTGACCGGCAAGACACAATCTCTTACGCATGGCAGCAGCCACTCGCACAGCACCTCGTCGAGCAGCATTCCTTTTCGCCGAATCACTGTCGGAGCCCGTCCGACACCAGTCCGGACATCCAGCTCGGGCTATGACGAGAATCCAGACCAGCTTCTGCAGATGCTGCGCGACAATGACCAAGGTAACTCTTGGTGCGCCGATTGCGGTTCAGGATCCAAGGTGGAGTGGGTGTCCATCAACCTCGGCATTATTCTTTGCATCGAGTGCAGTGGCATTCACAGATCACTGGGGACGCACATCAGCAAAGTTCGATCATTGACACTGGACATCAAGTCGTTTACGGTCGATATTGTCGAACTGCTGATCTTGGTTGGTAATCGAGTATCGAACATGGTCTGGGAAGCGACGTTGGACCCAGCTTGGAAACTCGGACCCCAGGCGACACGTGAGAATCGACTCAAGTTCATCACAGCCAAATACGTTAACCGAACTTATGTGCAGCCCATATCAGCAACACTTTCGAGATATGGCACGGCCGATGAGACGCTGCTGGCAGCCATTAAGAAGAATGAAATCCAGCAAGTTCTCTATGCTCTCGCATTGAAGGCGAATCCCAACGTCGTGGACAGGATGCGGGGGACGCATGCGATCTGGCTAGCCCTCGCCGCTGCCGATCCAGCCTCACCATCACCCGCGCCCAGTGGCAACACTGACACAGATACCAAGCCGACGCCATTTCCCGTGGCCGAACTGCTCGTACAAAACGGAGCTGAGATCCCGAGAATCCTTCCAGCTTTCCCATTGGGTCGTTTTGCGCAGCAGTACGTCGAGCAGAAGCAGGGCAAGACTCGCGCGGGAATTAGAGACTCGGTCCCGGCTTTGCACAGCAACGGTGGCAATAGTATAGAGCGAACACACTCGGAAGTAACTCAGGCAAGGCTGCAAAAGCGCGTGAGCGCGGGTGGACGACTAGCCAAATCACCAATTCCCGAGAAATAGGAGAATAGCATCTGGGATCGATTGACGGGGCTTGGCATATGCTATCAGATGATTGGGATGCGCTGTCGCAAGAGCGTGGAGCGGCTTGGACGTCATGAAGTGATGGAACGACTAAACGAGAAGATATGGATCTTCAGACACGGATCAGAATGTTGAAGATGGGTATGCCGTGGCCTCCTTGGGGCGTTTCACTACTGTTGACTATGCCTACTTGAGTGCCCTTTTCACGTTGCACCCTTATGATTTTTTCATTTTTTATGTCTTTGGTCTTGGAAATGGGAGCTCCTATGGTTCTACGAGAGATGGAGTTTGTGGCGCTTATTGGAAGTCCCCAAGACTATTCTCTTTGAGGCATTGTCGGCAAAGGACGGTGGCAAGATGGATACCATGGCGTTGGCACAGTCGACTCGTGGTTCCTTTCATTAGTCTAATGAAACTGGGTGGAGGACATACTTATTGAAGTTATAGATCCCGACGGTATCGCTTGCTTTCATGGTTTTCTTTCATGTGTGTCTGTTGTTGTCTTGTCTTCGCTCTTTTTCATTGATTAGGTCCTTTCTGTTTCTGCGTCAGACTGTAATCACAGAGTTGGACATGGCGTGAGATATCAGGGTAGCATGGTTACGGAATAATTGATAATGACGGAGAATTTCCTGGCACATATGGCCCTGGCTGCCCTAGGCAACGTTGTTCCATAAAGTGTAGACTGTGATTCCGGAGCGCATCATGGAGTTGAGCGCGTTGCAGGATGAAAACACAGAATTGCTTGATATAGCAAATGAGACCACTCGTCTGTCATGTACGGCCATAGCCGAGTGAAAGATCTGGATCCCGTCTGATCTCCGAGCGATAACCACTTGAGCGCCAGATTAGTAGTTGGGTCGGTGACGACCAGCGAACACCGGGTGCTGTACATTTTTTTTTTTTGGCTGGCCGTTGTCCATACGTATTCTATGGTGACGCCCCGACCATGTCGAGAGGATCAAGTTTGTGCCGTCATGACGAGTGTACAGAGCTCATACTTGGCACCCGGTGCTGGCCCCGTACGAGGCACTGTCAATGACATCGCCACTATGCAAGAGAGCCCTAGCATGGCTGTTCGATGAGGGATGCGTGAATGTCGATCCCGTCTCTAACCAGACTACGCCAGGTAAGAAGAATCACGAGAGGTTAGTAAAACATATGACTGTGAAGAGCGTGTTGCGTTTTTTTTTTTTTCTTTTTTTGGCCCTCCTCATCAACTACATTTCTTGCGCGCAAATGGTGGTTCCGAAATGACTTTGCCTACTGACTACCACTCTACTTCCTTGGCGCCTTTGATTGGCATAGAGCATTTTGCTGGAATGAATATACACGAGTGCGTATCCACGCTACAGGAGGCGCCATATTTCTGGTAGGCGCGTGAACGTTATGCCTGGTCGGCTGCCTCGATAGTCACGCCGGTGACTTTTGGGAAAGTACTGACGGCAGCGTCGCTAGGCTATCGAGGTACTTGTTATCTGCGGACCCCGGATTTCCTCGAGAGCTGAGGCGGATTGCCGCTTTTTGGGCCCTCCACTGCGCCTCCGTCACGAACTCTCCATCAGCAGACCCGATGCGAAAATAATTTACAGGATGTCGATGTTAATCACTCGTTATGTTTAATCGCGGAACTCTACCCTTGTTTTTTTTTTTCCTCTCTCTACTATTTTATGTTTCCTTGAGTAACTAGATATCGAGATCATTCACCACATGATGTGTTAGTGCACCACATCACGCTCAGCTCTAAAGCGGCACCCCATGCTCTAACCGACCCAGGCGCAGCGCAGCCGGCTGCCTGCTGGTTTACAGCGGTACTTCGCCTTTCCCATCCACTGGGGAATCTGAGAAAAGCAAGTTTCCCAAGGGGGGGGGGGCCGTTGTTCGCCTTTTCTTGCGCAGTCCATGACTGTGTCAGCCCACCCAACACCCCAGCACGAGGCTACTGTACATACCTCTCGGCATCTCTCTCTTCCTTCCAGCATCAATCAGCTCTTCCAAACCACAATCGACACAGCCCAGTCCGATTTTTACATTTTAGTTCTGGCTGTCATCATCTCTATAGCCCGGTCATCTGAGTAGCATTCTAACCTAGCTTCTCCTGTCGTTTTCTATTTCCCTTGCTAGCCACCGTTGTTGCTGAGAAAGTTCCTGCCTCTTCTTGACTAACTACTATACTGCATTGTCCTGCATTGGTCGCGTCGGTTGCCTAGCTATTCTGGCCTCTCCATCTGTTGGCATTCAATACTTGAGCCTAGCCCCCGTTTCGTCATTCTCGTCATCTTTCGTCCCTTCCACTTCTCCCCCTTGCTCCGCTACGGTCTCTTCTCATCATGCCGCCAAACGGCGAGAAGAGTAACCTCAAACGGCCCCGAGTAAGTCTTTATGCTCGCGCCGTTCACTTCTTTCTTCAAACTCCCTTTACCCGTAACGACGCTGACATCGCTTCCGCCGCAAAGGGCTCTCTGCCCGACGAGTCGGCCGAGAGCAAGAAGCCTCGCCGCTCTGATCGCCATGCCGCGGCCGACGCCGATAAGACGCCCGTCTCCCGCGACAACCACCTGCCCTCCCCGCTTACCACAGACGCTACATACGGGTCCAGCGACGTCAAGGAGACCACACCGACGCCTGCCGGTGACAAGAATGCGGCTGCCGAGCCCGCCACCCCGCGCAAGTCTGAGGATAATGTCTCGCAGCGGCAGGCGCTCTCGTCGCCGCCGCAGGACACCCAGCCTGTCAGCCAGCTCGTTGACCGACAGCTCGAGTTCGCCGAGGACGCCGACGATAAACCCGAGGAGGATGTCTGGGGCTATCTAGTTCCCCTAGACTCCAAGTATGGCGACAAGCCCATTGTCCTCAAGAAACGATGCGCCTGCCCGCCCAATGACTCGATCAAAACGGCAACCGACTCGGAACAAAACAAGGGCGACGAGACTCCGCCCGCGATACGTGAAGAGGAGGCCTACGAGCGGACCAAAATCAAGGGCATTGCCTCTCGCGGCTACTTGATTGGACGGCACGCCGAGTGTGGTGAGTCACTCTGCGTTCATCTTGATCTGGCCCTTTCTCCTCGTCGCTAATAGCAAGACAGACGTCGTCGTAAGCGAAGGGGTAATTTCAAATCGTCACTGTCTTATTTTTACGGAAAATAATGGCAATGACGCCGTCGCTGTCATCGAGGATCTATCAAGCAATGGCACGTTTGTCAACGAGGCAATTGTCGGGCGCAATCAGCGGCGTCAGCTTGAGGATGGTGATGAGATTGCCGTACACGGCCGTGCCAGGTTTGTCTTTCGCTATCCCAAGAGCCGGCATACGAGCGTATTCCTCCAGCAGTACACATTACTCCAAAAGCTTGGCAAGGGTCACTTCGCCGAGGTGTACCTCTGCATCGAGAAGTCTACGGGCAAGCGATTTGCTGTCAAGATATTTAGCAAAACCCCGGGTGTTGAGGAAAAATCCAAGACGGAAGGTCTGCAACAAGAAATCGGCATGCTCATGGCCGTCAGCCACCCCAATGTCCTCTGTCTCAAGGATACGTTTAGTGAGCGGGACCGCGTCTATCTCGTTTTGGAACTTGCCCCAGAGGGCGAGCTCTTCAACTTTATCGTCGCCAAGTCCAAACTGAGCGAGGACGAGGCCAGAAAACTGTTTAAGCAATTATTTCACGGCATCAAGTATCTCCACGAGCGCAACATTGTGCACCGCGACATCAAACCCGAGAACATTCTGTTGGTTGATAAGGAGCTACACGTCAAGCTCGCTGATTTCGGTCTCGCCAAGATTATCGGCGAGGAGTCCTTCACCACAACTCTCTGCGGCACCCCGAGCTATGTTGCGCCCGAGATTCTTGCTGAGTCTAAGCAGCGCAAGTACACAAAGGCTGTAGACATTTGGTCTCTGGGAGTCGTGTTGTACATCTGCCTATGCGGCTTCCCACCATTCTCGGATGAGCTATATTCGCACGACTTTCCATACACTCTCTCCCAACAAATCAGAAGTGGTCGCTTCGATTATCCTTCACCTTACTGGGATTCCGTCGGCGACCCTGCCTGTGAGTGAATTGGCTCCGAAATCAGTTTGATTCTTCGCTAATATAGCTGTAGTGGATCTTATCGACTCAATGTTGATTGTTGATCCCGAGAAGAGATTCACCGTCGATCAATGCCTAACCCATCCCTGGCTCACACAGCAGCCATTGAGCGTCAACGACAGCACCGACGGCCTCGTCGGTGGCATTGCAGGTCTTGAGGTCAACCGCAGGGGCCCTAAGCGGGAGCGCACGTTACTCTGCCACTACAACCAGGTGCTGGTGCACGAGCATGTTACTGCTGGCGACGGTAAGAACCCTGTCAAAGTCTTTGCGAAACCCAAGGATCGTGTCATCAATGTGCCTCGCGAGCTTGCGCCATCGGATCACCGTGCTCCTACAGAGTTCATGGAGATGGGTGGCAAAGGCGACCAGGTCCTCTACGAGGATGATGCTAAGAGCAACGGCAAATAGACGAATGTCTCAGCTTAGCATTCTAATATTGGTTATCGGAGTTTGTCTACGTTATGTTATTCGAATCTTTTCCACAAAGCAGCATTGCTATGAATTGTATATAGAACCAGGGGGTGGTGTATCGATCAGCAGGTTTTCATATACGAGTGTCTATTGGTGGTAGTGAGAAATGGGAGACTCTGTACTATCGATGAAGGAATGCGTTATTGGCTTCTGTTTTGGTTACTTTGATAAATTACTTCAATATCTGGATTGGCGGTACAAAAGTATAATTTGATTAATACAAATATCCTTTAACGTCCTGCCTTGATCACTTGCCATCGATTTCCCTTGGATCAGAATACAAGAGGTGAAAGACACGGCAACAAGATCACGTGCAATATCAGCTGTCGGACCACAGGATCACCGCTCTCGCTTAGCTCCCACAGAGTGTGGCGGCAGAAAACTCGGCGGGGTTCGTGGGTACTGTAGGTGCAGTCGGCGCCGCAAAGGCTATCGAGGCAGGTAAACGTGTGCGGATTGGGCAGTAATAGCTTTGTCTCTCACGGGTCTTAACTGGACTTGACTGCTGAGTCAACCATTCTCTATCGTGTGTTCCAATTTTCTTCAATCCCAAAAACCTCCCCGCCCTCGTCGAGCCCACCCGAGCCCAAGGCCCTCCGCCCAGTCAACTTTTCCTTCTTCTTCCGTAGTCGAGGGTGAGAAAGAGACTGCTACCCCCACGGCACATTGTCGAGTCATCTACTAGGCCAACCGCCACTTCTCCCACGGACCCTCGAAGAAACAGCAAAAGACAACCACATATTCCTGCCAACATGCCTGCCGCCACGAGCGATGCGCGGCCCCAGCTGCTCTTCGTCGACGGGCCCTTTGAGGAGCTCGCCAAGGAGATGGCCGACTACCTCAAGGCCGAGGATGCGAAGCAGCTGCTGGGCGGCGCCACCGACGACAAGCCCGCGCCCAAGGAGGAGGTGCTGGCCAGGCTGGTGGCCGCCTCGAGCGCGCTCAACACCGTGCCCGAGAAGGAGTACACCGCCGCCTCGAACCTCATGATCCACCTCGTCCTCCAGTCGGCCGACCCGAAGAAGCACCTGCCCGCGCTCTGCGCCAACTTTGCCAAGCCCATGAGCAACTCGCCCGTCCACGGCGTCGGGCTCTCGCTCAACGCCCTCTCGACCGTCTTCAACCTCCTTCAGCCGGCCGACCCGATCCGCGCGCGCGTGCTCATGGAGATTCTCAAGTTCCTCAAGGCCCACGGCATGTTCGAGAACCTTCGGCCGTACCTCGACAAGCTGCCGGAGTGGCTGGACTCGTGGGGTGCCGCGGAGGAGATTGAGCGCAAGATGTACGAGGAGGTTGCCGATGTGGCCGCCGAGGCCGGTGAGGACGGGTATGTCGATGCTAGACTTTGGTCCAGGAGCGAGTGTGATCATGTACAAGCCGCAAAATGCTGACCCCGCCCTCCCGCTACAGTGAATGCTACGAGTTCCTTCTCAAGGCCCTGCGTACCTTTGACGCCGACGACAAGGAGGAGCTCACTTCGGAGGATGCCCAGAGACTCTCCCTGCGCGCCCTCAAGATGGCCATCCTCTCCAACACCTACTTCCTCTTCCAGGACCTCCGCGCCATCCCTTCGATACAGGCGCTCTCCGACACCCACCCCATCTACTCAGAACTCCTTGACATCTTCGCCGAGCAGGACCTCGACGACTACAACGACTTCAACGACGAGCACCAGGGCTGGATCGAGCAGCAGAAGCTCAACGGCGACAAGCTCCACCGCAAGATGCGCCTGCTGACCTTTGCCAGCCTGGCAGCCGCGACGCCGTCACGCGAGATCGCCTACGCCAAGATTTGCAAGGCCCTGCAGATTCCGGACGCCGAGGTGGAAAAGTGGACTATTGATGTTGTCCGGGCGGGGCTTGTCGAGGGCAAGCTGTCGCAGCAGCGCCAGATGTTCCTCGTCCACAAGGTGACGTACCGCGTCTTCGGCCAGAAGCAGTACCAGGAGCTCGCCACGCGCGTCGACCACTGGCGCGCCACCCTCAGCAACGTCCTCGGCGTCCTGCGCCAGGAACAGGTCAATGCCAGGACGGCAAAGGAGCGCGAGGCCCAGGAGCTGGAGCGCAAGCTGGCGAACGCCTCCAACCCGGGGCATACCCACCACGGCGGCGGCCGCCGCGAGCAGCGACAACAGCAGCATAGGGAGCGGACGGATAATGATGATTAAATGAAGATTTATTGTTATTTCATTGTTTTTCTTTTTTTTTTTTTTCCTGTTTTAACGCTGCCCGTTCTATTTTATCCTCAGCCAGAATACTTTTTTTTTTAAATGAAAAGAATTGTTTTTTTTTAAAGTCAAGAGCTTCTTTGATTTCAAATGCCCAGTACTTCTTTTAGGATGGCATATTTGCTTATTACAAGATGATGTGATGAAAACAGTAGATGGTTGAGTTGATTAATTTTTCATTAATTCAATTTTAATCCTGTCCCTCCTGAGAAGTACGAGCGATTTCGTTACGCCCAGGGCCGAGAAGACAAAACAACGGACAGAAAAGAGAGAGGGAGGGGGGGGGGGGGGGGGGGGG
>JAFEME010000669.1:0-13518 GCA_018831755.1 Niveomyces coronatus
GGGGGGGGGGGGGGGGGGGTTTCAAGATGGAGAGCTGAATGGAAATGAGTCTACGGGCTGCGTCCTTTTGTTATCAATACTCTTACGAAATAACAACCAACGTTCCCGGAGAAAAGAATAAAGGCCAGGTCTCCACCTTTAGACAGCGCCCTCTGTGGTACGCCGGGCCGCCCGCCCTCGGGATGCAGAACTAGGTGATTGTTCCATCTTATCAGTGGGGGGAAGAGTGTGCAGCCTGATTTGCGGATACGCGAGGCGGGATGAGCGACTTTGTTTTTTATTCTTGACTGATGTATCGAGATATCGGCTTATCTCTTATTCACTACGGCCGCGGAAATGGAAATTTCATATACCTCACGCGTCTTGTTTAAAAATGAGAGGTGATGGTGGTTGGGGTAGTAAGCATGTAGTAGCAGCTGTCAAGTGCTAGCTTGAGCCACAGCCGAGGCTGAGAAGATTGGAAGAGGCGAGGCCTTTTTTTGGTGGTGTTGCAGAGGGTGTGGACCGTGGGAGATGCGGTGCCTTTGCAGCGCTACCGGGCCGTTTATTTGATATTCGTCCTTTTTTTTCTTTATCAATTTGAGTCGTATGCAATACATGGTAAAGGAAAATTATCCATACACAAGAAATGACAACGGCAAAATAGCAAAACCCACACAACATCCAAAAAATGCATCGCATCAAATCATGGTGTAGGGTAGCCCCAACGCGACAACCAGCTGGAACCGGCGGGATACCTATCTAGCCTCGACGCTTCCGCCTATAGCTTCGCCTTGCCGTCTGGCAAAAACATGTCCGGGTACTGATATCCCTTGCCGCCGAGCATCGTCGCCGACTGCCTCCGCCAGCCGCCGCCGTCCACCACCAGCGCGTGCCCGCTGACGTACTGACCGGCGTCGCTGAACAGGTACACGGTCGCGTCGGCAATGTCGCGCACCGTGCCCCACGCGCCGAGCGGGATGTCCTTGGCGTGCTCGCCGCCGCCGGTATGCTTGTTCGCCTCCTCGCCGCCGAGCCGGTCCATGCCCTCGGTGCCGCCAATGGCGCCCGGCGCGATGACGTTGCTGCGCACCCCGCGCGGGCCGTACTCGAGCGCCACCGACGCCATCAGCGAGTCCACCGACGCCTTGGCCGCCGCCACGTGCGCCTGCAGCGGCTGTCCCGTGTAGTGGAAGGTGGCCGAGACGTAGATGATGCGCGGCGATGCGCTGCGCAGCAGGTGCGGCATCGTCGCCTTGATGGTGTTGAAGGTGCCCAGCACGTCAATGTCCATGACCGACTTGAAGCCGTTGCTGCTGAGGCCCTCGATCGGCGCGATGAAGTTGCCCGCGGCACCAGCGCTGGGAAGGAGCAGGCACGCAAAAGTGTCAGCTATGTTGTGTGTGCGTTTTTCTGCCTGGATATATCGGGCGTCGTGGGTTTCGGATCTATGCGTGAGAAACTCACATGACGTAGTCAATGCCTCCGAGCTCTTTGGCGCAGCGGTCGGCCGCATTCTTGAGGTGCTCGGCCTGGACATCTTGTTAGTGTGCAAAGAGAGTGCTGTATAGCCGCGGCTTGATGAGCACGCACGTTGCGAACGTCGCAGGCGCCAATGCCAATGACCTTGGCCCCCGAGCGCACGGCTGCTATGTCCTTGGCCGCCTGGTTCGTCTTTTCGATGTTGCGTCCGACGATGCATGCGTTCGCGCCGAGACGCACGAGCGCCCGCGCCTGCATGCTGCAAATGGTCCCGTTGCCGCCGGTGATGAAGGCGACCTTGCCATCTGGTAGCCCTTCGCATTAGTCGTTGGCTCATAAATTGGAGAATAGACGAGCTGCGGGCCAAAACAAAGAAAAGAAAAAAAGAGCAAAGACGAATTCGATGCTGAATATCAGCAGGTTGAGTGCTCACCAAAAAGGCCATCTCTCCATACAGGACTGAGATAGTGCGACTCGGGGTACGACATGTTTGGTGACATGGCGGAGTTGAGGGGTGCGCGGTGGTGACGCTACTACGACTGGTGATGAGAGTTGTAGGAGATGAGAAGAATGGTTTGAATAATCAAAGGATGACGGAAAGAGGGAAGGGGGAATTAAAAGAAAGATGCGACGACAGGATGGTCGGCGATCTGGGTGGTCTGCAGTCGCGGCAAACACGCGGGCGCTCTGGCTCGGTCGGGATTTATATCGAGGATGGCCATCGGGCTTGATTTGTCGTCCAAGACTCCGGTTGACACTTTGCCTCGCTTCGTCATAAATCCCGATCCCGCGGCCGCCTTGACGAATTATAAGGCGAGATTTAGTCTGAATTTTAAATTAGCTTTAAAAAAAAATCAATATAATGCATTCGCGCCTAATTAGAATAGTCGCAATTAAAAAAATATTCTTCTATAGTTATATATGTTTAGTTTTATTATTATAATAGTATAAAAAGTTATTATTCTAATAAAAAACTAAAAAAAATTTAATAATTAATCTAGAATATCTATTCTCTAGATCTACACTAGCTTAAATAAGGATTCTAGCTAGCCTATTCCTTTACTTGAGAAAAGAAATGTAGTGAATAGTAGGACAAGACTATATCTTAACTACTAAAATGAAAGTTCAATATAAGAAGTTTCAAAGGTCATTTTCTCTGTAACCAGGGGGCGAGTCGTTATGGCCAGCGCGTGGGTCGTCTTCAAAGGCGGCCTACTAGTGAGCGACCCATAATACAACGATTAATCGCCTCTCCTAGTTGCATGTCATGGACGAATCGCCTACAGACTGCAGCCGCGCGCCTTCTCGATCCTCCACATAGTATATAAATAGATGCCACTGTATTATTGGATATGTATGCGTGTATGTGGACTATAAATATATGCTGATTCTCACATTTTGAGAACATTTTTTCTACCCTGACCTGTTCATGATTCCACCATCTTGTATTGCTCGTACTCATGATATCGACCCTGTGCTCCCACAAAGCATCTTGAGTTTGAGGCACGAAAAGGATGCCTACTCTTCTGCAAGCGTTGACGGGGCCCAACGTGGAAGTGGATAGCTCATCGGTCATCCCTGGCAGCAACACCACCGTCAAGGAGGGCATGAGCTTCGAGACGTGGGTTCCCTGGCGCGAGTTCACCTACGCCACCATCACGCGCATATTTGCCGCCGAGCTCTCGCAGCAGTATACGGGCTCACCGAAGCCGGACCCGCTGCGTCACGACTTGCAGATTCTCAAAGAGGATGCTTTCGAGGTACTCCTGGCTCGCTTCGAGGTATCCACCGTCAACTACGCCTTGCATGATCTCGGGGGTCGCTGCCACTTTGGCAAGGGCAGCCGCTGCTCCTCAAACGTGGTCCCGGACTGGTCCGTCATATCGCACCACCGCATGACGGAAGACGAACGCTACCGAAACCTGGTTCCCGGCGATACGAAGCTGCATGCAAAGTGGCGTCCCGGGATGCTCGGGGAGCCGGAGTACCACGAGGAGTGGCACAAGGTCGTCTCGCAAGTCACCAAGTACATGGTGTGGCTTCGATCGCGGTTCGGTTTCATCATCACTGATGGGAATCTCGTCGTGCTCCGTCTCGCGCGCGAGCCCATGCACAGCGGAATCGCCGCCACGCGCTCCAGCCGGCGGCCGCCCCCCGTGCACCATGCCCGCCATAGCTCCGACGTGACCATGGCATCCAGCGACGGCTCATACGCAGACAACGAGCCCGTGAACTGGTCGTTCCATCCCCCCGAGTACGCCGTCATCCCGTGGAGCGCCTCCGGTCCGAGGCTGACCATCAAGCTGGCGCTCTGGGCGCTAGCCATGATGGCCTTCAACGGGGGCAACTCGTTGGAGTCTTCATACCCGCCCCTGGATTCCTGGCGCACGTCGGCGGATGAGAAGCGGGGGTTTGTCCACAACACCTCGGGAGCCTGGAAGCAGAGGCTCGATAAGCACGACACGCTCGACGAGGGAGGGCCGGGCGGCCAGCATGTCACCGAGGATGCCCCTACCACTGCTGCGGGCAGCTCCAGAAGTGTGCCCGGCCCGAGCAGGAGCGGGATCCAGATAGAGCTGCCTCTCCGGACAACTCCTAGACTACAGAGAGTCGAGGTCAATCCAGAATACAGCAGCAAAACAGGAGAGACGACTTTTAACTATCAGGGCGGCAGATACTCCGTTCCCATTGATACATGGCATGACGAACGGGACGGTACCAGAAGTGTCGTGATTAAAGATTTTGTCTTTGTTTGGAAGACTAGGCGTAGATAAAATGAGGTTTGCCTACTTGCTATAAACAACTATTTTCCTGCCCCTGTCGCTATTTATTTTTCGTTCTATAAATGATTTTTTTAAAGGAAATAATTACCATTACTTCTAGTTATTAAAACGTCAATTAATTATAAAGGCTCTTAATTATAATTAATAAAAAAAGATAAAATTAGTATAAATGCTTTAAAATCTATAGATATTTAATTAATATTATTTTATAACTTTTTAATATCATTTTTTACTATAATTTAAACAATAAGTAAATCATAGCTTTTTACTTGCTTAGTAACTAGTTCTTATCTTTCTAGAGCTAGATAGATCTTTTTTTATTATATTAATATTAAGGATTTTTATAAATATTTAAAAAAGCTAGCTATAAATATTTTTAAGAATATATATAATATTCGTTATAAATTAGATCTTAAGAGATTATAAGCACTTTCTAATAATCCTTTATAGCTTAAAATTACTTTCCCATTTCTAATATATTCATTATTGCAAATAGTTTATACTGGAGAGAAGAGATCAATAGCCGGCTTTCTCTGTGTCCTGGTTTGAGCATCCTCTCGAGACCCCGATCGCTTAGTAAGCGTCTGCTGGCTAGTCGCGACCCTGTTGGCTTCTCGTGGTTATGTCACTCGAGAATAATGAATGATCCCCGTTTGCCCCCGGGCTCGTCCTAGGCGAGTTGATTGTCAGCACACACTTGTAAACATCTCAACACAACTTGTTTAAAGTTTCAACTCTTGCCCGATGTTTCACATTCTTCGCCCGCCATGGAACTCAGCGAAGAATACCATGCCTATCATAAACACAGGCTTGCCAAGTTGAGAGAGCCCTTCCTCGACGAGACGGTCATGCACGGCCCTCCTGCATGCACCGTCAAGGAACTTCGAACCCCTCGACTGCGGCGGTCGGTGCTCGGCCCGGAGGACTTGCGCTTCCGTGCTAAGCTGGGTGGTGGCGCCGACGGTCATGTGTGGAAAGTGAGCACGCCCGACGGACGCTTATTCGCGCTTAAACTTGTAGGTTGAACCCACCCCCCCCTCTATGCGCCGCCATACGAATCAGGCCGTTCGCATGCTGATGCGTCGCAGTTCTGGGACAACGAGGTGCCCGAAGACGATCGACAGTACGCGCCCCAGCGCGAGTGCCAAAACGCGGCCATCCTGCAGATGATGCAGACCTCCTTGGCCAAGGGGCCCGTCCGCGTCCTCAGGGATCCTGTCGACTACTGGGACGCTCTGTACAACTTTGAGAGCTTTGCGGACGAGCACCGAGACACCTCGTGCGCCGAGTTCGAGCCCGAGGAGTCTCGCCCCGTCGATAAGTTCCCGCGCATGGTGCAATGCTACGGCTGGACGCGCATCGCGCCGAGCGTCATCCCCAAGCGGTTACGTGAGGACCGCATCGTCGTAGACAAGACGGAGCGGCGGTTTCGTTCGGCGACGGAAGAGCACCTTGCCATTATATACGAGCTTATAGAAGACGATGAGAACCTGGTCGAGGCCGTTGACGAAGTGGCGGAGTTTCTGTTTCTCGCCGGCTTCTGCTTTACGGTCTGCCCGCTCATGAGGAACTGGAAGAGCGGCATGCTGATAGACCACTCGGACATAATCCAAGTCCGCGGGTGGCCTTGGCAACGAGCGCTATACAAGAAGAGGACGGCAGACATGTTCCACCCCATCATTGCGCCCCGTCGTCCTGCTAGGGGTATCAAAATTGATGGGATACCTTTAGTCGAGTAGTGTGGAATTTTCTGTCTTGCCTGCCTCTCTAATATTGCTTACTTTTACCATCTCACCTACTTCCCCTCGTACCGCCATCACATTACTGTCCTCTATTCAAGTGGAAGAGACACTGGTAGCACCTAGAGTAGCCGAGACATTCAGGTTCCCTGCACAGCTGAAATGTCTCGCCATCGCCGGATCGATGCCATCCTAGAACCCTATCGGTGGAAGGGATTGGAATGGTCGGGGTTGCAGCGAACCACTACATCTCTTTCTGCCCGAGCAAGAGCCGAGTCCAGAATAGCTTTCAAGGTTTGAAATATACGCGAACCGCTCTCGCAGGCAAATTATGTTGTTTTAATTTAGCACCAGTCACACTGCCTCTGCGCAAGAGGCAGGCTATTTATTCATGCTTTCCGATCCGCTCTTCTAACTCAACACCAGTCCCCAAATGATCATGATCTCCATGGCTCCCAACTGCGAGAACTGTTTGCGGAGGGGTTTTCAGCATCATGGCGACGCTGAAAGTTCATGCTCAATTTCTCGAGATACCTTGTACGCATCCGGCCTCATCACATCAAGCGGATCTCGAAGGCAATCGCGAGGTATTGTACGCAAGATATAATGTAGGGGCCCAGCTCTTCTCGGACCAACACTTCTTTGTGCCCCAAGTCTCTACGCCTTTCGTTGGTATCAAACGAAAAAGTTAGCATAATCTTCCCTTCTTCCGAATCTGCACACTACGCCTGCGATACGAATCATGGACAATATCGACGGCAAGGCCATCGCCAAGAAGCTCGTTGAGCTGACCTCCACCCTCAAAGCTCCTCCAGTCACGGAGTATGCCGGCCGCCTGCACTACAAGGCTGCCCTGTCTAGGCGGGCCATGGAGTTCCGGGACCAGGACATGTTGGATACCGGGAGTCCGTGGCCCGGCTATGATGACGAGCCCGGGACGCCTTCGCTGGCCGGCTACGCAATTCCCGACACATTCAACTACCTAGCTCAGACGACCATCGCTCGTGCCATGAAAGACCTCAATAGCCAGCTGCAGTCCAAGGTAGACATGGTACGTAACCCCGAAAGTAGCATGTAATGTCATAACCATGCACGGTGTTTCCTGATGCAGGCGTGTACATACAGGCGATTTGCGACGAGGCATACACCGACCAGATGGCCACCCTCGCCTACCTATGCTTCGTGGAGCACATCAACGCCGCCCTGCGCGAAGAGCCCATCGAGGTGTACGATGACAGCATCATGTCGGTCCGGAAGGTCGAGGATCTCCGCGACCTACGAATGCTGACGTGGAAGTTTGACGCTGGCTTCGGACACAACGTCGTCGGCGACGAGATGAGGCCGCTGCTGACGCGCCTCCCGTTCGTCGAGAAGATTATCGAGGAGGATGCCGCGCACGCGGACTGCCTGCGCAGCATGTCGATCCTGTTCCTCGCAGACTTCATGACGGGCGACCCGTACACGGCGGAGAACAGAAAGGAGTTTGTCTTCAAGTCGTCGTTTGAGATCCTGGAGCAGTGGTCGCGGGCGCTCTGGGAGCGGAAGGGAAAGGGGAGTCCGGCGGAGACGAGCAAGATTGTCGCATTCTGCGGCAAGGCTGCCACGGCCGTTTATCGGCCTCCGGATGGCGCTTCGATTCCTAATACCTACGAGGTGACGAAGAAGGTGTACAAGGAAATCTCCGAGAGAGATCGAGGGAAGGACTCTTACATTGACGAGGTGCGACAGGCGATCAAGCACCTCATCGAGGATGATCTGAATGCGTGGAAGTCTATATATGAGGGGCTGAGTAACGCTTGGTCCGCGTCGTCATACCTCTTGTGGAAGGATGCGGTCAAAAAGGGCATGAGAGAGGACAACGAAGCCGTCATCAAGCAGTGGGTGACTGATGGTACGTAAATGCCTGCATACGTCTTGGAGCCCTTCGTAGCTAATAGCAATGTTCCGTTGTAGGATATCTCTGGGAAGATGAGCTACCATTTGGAAGCAAAAGGATGCTTCGAAAGTCCTTTGCAAGGAACGGCGCATACATTGTCGCCGGCAGTGTCGTCACCCTGGCCGACGGCGGCTACCGAAAGGTCGAGGCACTGAGGGTCAACGACGTGCTGCTTACGTCGGCCAGGGGAGAGACTGGTCCGGCCAAGGTGGCTCGCAGCATGAACCCCATGGAGCTCACGGCAGGGCTCATCAGTCTTAGTGAGTGTGATCTTCTCATCGCTACCTAGAGTGTCCTTGTCCCTAGTTCTAACATGTACTCCCCCACAGACGGCGAGGAACCCTTCGCCACACCTGCGCAGGTCTTTCACACCTCCACTGGCCTCCGCGCCGTCAATCCGCATGCCGCCATGAAGCAGAACCCCTGGGCCAAGATCGGACGCCTGGCCGTCGGCCACATCTTGTACCGCCACAGAGAAGACCCATCGAAGCGGGGCGAGTACGAGCTCGTCGAGATCAAGTCGATTGAGAGGACAACTCCGGAAAAGCGAACGGTGTTTGCCCTCGGACTGGACAATGGCGTCCGCGCTCATCATGTTAACAGATATCTAGCCAGCGTTAACGATCCTGAGGTGAGATGCAAACCAATCTGGACGAGATCTTCTTTAGACTTTCGCAAGTTACTTACATGAGTCGTAGATCCGCCTCGAAGACGTGTCCGCGCTGCTGTCCAAGTTCACTGCCGCGGACCAGATGCGCATCCTGTCGTCCGCCAAGGAGCTTAACCCGATGCTCAACACCTTTGACACGCAGACCATCTGGGAGAGGCTACAGATCGAGCTACTTGAGGCCAAGTCCCGGGCCGCGGACCCGTGGGAAGCGCCCGCGTACTCGGCTCCGTTCAGCAGCCCCGGGGCACGCGCCCACATCCGGCAGAACAACTCCATCATGCATGTGGCCAGGTCGTATAGGCTCGACTCCGTCGACGAGGCCGCCAAGATGCCCGTCAAGAGCCTCCCGGAGATGAAGCTGCTAGATGGCAATCTTCTCCTTGACGACCAAGTCCAGAGCCGCGCGGCGGTCAACGAGAAGAACAGGACCGTGAGCTGGACCCGCAAGATCCCCGGCTGGCAGGCCCTGTACGAGCATGGCTGGGTCGAGATTATCGCCGGCGAGGAGACGGGAACTGGCTCGATCCTGTACTCACCCGAGGCGCACCCCCGCAGCCTCGACCAGGGCGACGTGGTCAAGTTTGCAGTGTCTCCGACCACGATGGCATATGCGGGCCGCAAGTCCCGGTCGTTCCCCATGTCCCTGTTCTCGCCGTCGAAGGGACCTGCTGGCCCACCGGGAGATGGAATCGAGCTGGAGTTTGACATGACGCTGGACAAGAAGGAATGGAAAAAGGGCGAGGAGAGATCCGAGCCAGAAGATCCCGTCAAGTTCGGCACCATGTTCACGGGAGCCCGTGTGTCTCCCGAGGGTGTCAACATGTTCCGCGCCACCGTGCCCGTGCTCGACGAGATCCTGGAAGCCATCAACAAAGGCCGCACGTCCGAGGGTAAGCAGGTTCTAGATAGCCTCTACACGTCCTTCATCAACAGGGTTGTGGAAAAGGACGAGGATGGCGAAACGTTGGTGGTGGAGCGGCGCTACATCAAAGTGTACGAGTCGTCGACTCTGCTCTTCCTCTCGGACCAGGGCGCCGACTCGACGTCGCCTTTTAACCTGACGTTCAAGAAAAATCTCGGCATAGACGTCACTCTTCCTGTGCTGTTCCAGTCCATGTACTTTGACCGAAGCTGGGCGGGCGATGAGATTCTCGGCGCCGTTTTCGTGCATGACCCGACGATGAGGGAAAACAAGGGAGCAAGGTAAGTTGAAACTCGGCGCGCTTTCGGGATAGTAGAGATTTGTTGACGCGTAATCTACCCTGCAGGCATTTTATTCACGGACAGGCTCAGGACGATGTGTTTGGGTACAAGGCAGACTATCGCCTCAAGGTATCCAAGCACTTTGCCCGCATCTCAGGCCCGGGCGCCGCCAAGGTCGGGAATGATGCAGAGCTCCAGCCCGCGGGGATCACCGCGCTCCTGGCTCCCACGTCGCCGATGACAATCGAGCGGCTGTACAGGATGCCCTACAACAGCAACGCCGTAAGCATGCCCATGGCCCATTCGTTTCGCGACGTCTGCTTACCATGATACACAGGCCAACAGCGAGCAGCAGTCGCTGATCAACGAGGCCATGTTCTACCACATGAAGGAAGATGACCGCAAGACATTTACTCGCAGGGAAAAGCCGGATACGAAGGACCTCGGTGCGGAGCTCACGTACCAACTCCCGGACCACCTCTCAAAGTGGCTTAGGGATGTTTATGCCCCGGCCTTTATCGCGCGCAGCATCACGCAGATTGACAAGTTCAAGGAGAGCATGAAGAATGGTGAGGCGGATAAGGTGTGGTACTGGTGGGCAGGAAATGTAAGTACAAGGGCATCAGAAGAGTTGGAGGCCAAGAAGAAAGACTAGCTAACGCCGGACACCTAAATAGGGAAAGAAATGTCTCTCAAACACGAAAGAGTTCAATCAGCTGAACCGGATTGCTTCGATTCGGGCAATGAAGAAGCTGTACAGCACACATCTTGATCAAGACGCCGGCACCGCCCATGATCTGGCTCGGAAGCTCTACAAGGTCGTGTCGGGCAAGTTTAAGATGTATGAGATTCTAGAGCAAGATGATGTAAGTTTGCTTTTCTTTGAAGGCCATTGCCATCTTGTGACTAAGCTGATATACCTCCTACAGAGAGGAGACAATATCAATAAGATTTGCGCGATCCTGTACACACTTCACCCCGAGAAGGACTATTCGGGAGACTGGTTCAAGCTCATCACAGACACGGCCGTCGCCCGCGCCATCAACCTGCCATTCATAAAGGACAAAGACGAGCACTACGTACAGGAGTACCTCACCGACGCCATGCGCCAGCTCATCATGAAGGTGCTCTCCAACGACCTGACGTTCACCGGCCCCGTCCGGGACCAGCTGGAGGAGGACCTGAACGAGTTCATGGCGCAGAACCAAATCAACCAGAACCAGTCGGTGGAGAAGAGGGCGACCGCCCTCGTGGCGCTGATGTCGGCCTTTACCGTGGAGGTGGCCAAGCTGCTCGTCATCACCGGCAGCGGGCTCGCGCGGGCCTTTGGCGGCACCAAGCTCTTCCAGCTGGCCGGGAAGCTGTCGGAGAAGGCGGCTAATGCCGTGGGAAAAATTCCTCTGGGAAGCAAAATTGCGAGAGGCCTAGGGGCACTCTGTGTGGTAAGTCGACCCAAAACTTGACGTGAGTGAAGGGAGACGGACCGATGTATTCTAACCCAACACGAAAAACAAAAAACAGGTCAGTTACTTTGTGATGCAGGTCATGCCGCTCGTCGGCATCATTCAGGCCTGGGACAAGCTCACGCCGGCGCAGCGGACGATTGGCATTCTGGAGGCCATGCGGGCAGTGCTCGGCGCCACGGAGAAGGCGATTCACGAGTTCAATTCGTGGCGAAACCCGGACACGCCGGAGCCGCTGAGGGCGCGGGAGTCGGCCATCCTAGACGGCACGCTGAGCCACGAGATCAGCCAGCCGGTGGGCGAGAGCCTGTTTGAGGTGGGCGAGCGGCTGAACCCGGACGGCGGAGTGCGGGCGACCATGGCGGAACGGCTGCAGGAGGGCGGGGTGCCGAGCGGAGACGAGCACATTGCGGGGAACAGCGAGATCTGGAGCGAGGACCGGGCGGCGTCGCCGGACGGGCGGCTGCGGCCGAGCGAGGAGGAGGCGGCGAGCAAGCTGAGCACGTCGAGCAAGTGGATCCGGGCGCTCAACATCGTGCTCGGCTTCGCGGTGGCGGCGGCCATGACGTACAGCCTAATCGAGGAGTGGGACAGGCTGACGGACGTGGGCAAGGCCATCAACACGCTCTCGCTGGTGGTGCAGATCCTGGCGGTGGTGGTGGACGTGCTGGACCTGGCGGTGGCGGCGGGCCAGATCGCGTCGGCGGCGCTGAGCGTGGCGATCCCCATCGTGGGCGCGGTGCTGGCGCTGCTGGGCATCGGGCTCATGATCGTCAGCATGTTCGTGAACACGTACGCGGTGGAGGCGGCGCCGTCGCCCGTGGACGACTTCATCAGGGAGATCGTCGGCCCGCTGGCCAAGGAGTGGTCGGACCCGCCGCCGCCGAAGCTGACGTACGCGTACACGAGCAGCGGCCGGCCGGCGGGGAAGGGGACGGTGACGGTGAGCGGCGAGAACAGGACGGGCGCGGCGGTGGCGGTGCTGTACACGCAGATGTCGGTGTACGCGGGGCGGGACGAGCGGTGCCTGTTCTCGGACGAGAGCTTCCGGCTGAGCACGGAGGAGAAGAAGGAGAAGGAAGGGGGCGTGGTGACGGTGACGCCGGAGAAGAAGCTGAGGCCGACGCTGGCGCCGAACCTGCTCCAGGAGAAGGAGAAGGGGAGGTACTGGGTGCACAACCTGTCGCTGAGGGGCGAGCAGGACGAGAAGAAGAACCCGATGGGCAGCATCGTGCTGGCGGCGGGGGAGAAGGTGAGCGCGGCGTGGGCGGGGACGCTGAAGGCGAAGAGCAAGGTGGATGTGGTTGAGGTGTTTACCAACGGGGACAAGGCGCACAAGGTGCTGCAGGTTGACTTTTAGGGTGTGCGCGAGAAGGGAGAGAGGAAGAAGAAGAAAGTCCGTGGGCTGTCATTATTTTATGTGAGATTGGTTGATATAGTCAAGTAAGAAATATAACCTATACAAGTTGCAAGTTCTGCTAGATCTAGTAGCAGAGGGTGTCTGACAAGGGGAGTCATCGTCTTTCTCGTTGCCTGAAAAGTATTCTGCTTGAGAAGATGATGAGGACTAATAGATCATGCAATGTGGCTTCGGACATGTTGATGTTTGACTGCCCCATCCCCCGATTTGTCACGGGCGCTTCCGGTCGGCGGCGGGCAGGATGTGGCGATGCAACGGAGGCGGTAAGTAGCCAGATGGCCGGCGGAGAGTGGCTGAGTTGAGCCGGTAATCGGCCCCCCATAGCGGTGGCGCGCCGCCACTGTGGGAAAAAAAAAATCTCAAAATGAATCAAATTTTAAATCAATAAGGTAAAAAAGAGAAAAGCAGTAAAAAGGACTCAAGTCGGAGAGAGGGAAAAGCGTGTCATGCTTGAGAGGCCAGTATGCAACGTATAGCTCGTACCGGACCAATACCCAACAGCTTGGTAAAGGGGGTTCATCGTAGGTTAGGCCAGAAGAAGAATGAAGCCACATCATACTCAACCCCCCCCCCCGGTACACAGATTTACCCCCCGAGAGAGAAAACCACATAGCCTTTTTTTCTATTAACCATCTTTTAACCTTTTTTTTTTCAGCCTCGCTCTCTTCCCCAGGGTAGAGAGAGAGCTAGCTTCAATGTAACCAGAATAAATTTATGCCACTATTGTAACCATATAGAGAGTATCGCGTTTTGCCCGAAACACACAAGTCTCGCGCTGGTAAATGAGAAACTGCCTCATCCTAGAACCCGGCCGGGGGGGGGGGGGGGGGGGGGGGGGGGGGC
>JAFEME010000670.1:0-13466 GCA_018831755.1 Niveomyces coronatus
CCCCCCCCCCCCCCCCCCCTTTCGCTTCAAAAAAAAAAAAAAGAGATATGCAAGAGTATATTGATGGCGTGTGGAGAGATGTTGGGATTACAGATCAGGCAGAGTACTCTAAAAAAAGCAAAAAAAGCTAAAAAAGCTCGCTCTGACAGGAAGGGCAGAGAGCGAGTGGCCCGTCTAAGAGAACGATTTTGGGTTGGAAACTCTTTCAACGGCGTCGTCAACGCCCGCGACCTGGTGATTTAGCGCGGGGGACACACTGACGTTGCAAAACGGTGTTTTTCTCCATCTTGTCTCGAGAGCACAAGAGTTTGCTTCTCAAGACCTTGGGTCCCGAGTCTTGTCGAATCCTCGACCATGCGCAACAACCACAAACCATGAACCGCTCTCTCGACAAAAAAAAAGCTCAACCGCAGAGAGACGATCCTTGCTCTCCCCGGGCAGAGCCCATTCCCTCCCCCCCCCTTGTCCGGCCTGTCACCCTTTCGATAACCCTTGCATCTATCCAATATGTCGTTGGCGCTGTCCCCCCCTCCCTCCCTCTTGTCAACTGCCATCTCAACGGTATTGGCCCCAAAAAGTGCGGGAAGCACGGCTGAACAACAACTTCCTTTGCCTTTTTTTTTATACATTTTTTCAATAATTTTGTCAGCCCCCCCATATCTTCTACGCCTTGACCTGTCCAAGTCCACCTGAAAAAGGACATGCCGAGAGAGAGCCCACGGATTCACGTCCCTTCTTCTTTGTTCTCAAACACTCCTACAGAAAGTAACTAGGAAAAAAAAAAGGATGATGGGTAACTAGTTGACGAGTACCGATTCATTTCATCTGGGCGGACACTTTGCAGCCTTGCCAGCAATGACATGTACAAGAGCGCCTTGTCCATCCCACCATCACCACCCGCATCACACACACACCACCCCCTTGTTGCTCTTACCTGCCCTCCGAAAAGTGGCTTTTCTTTTTTTTTTTTTTTTTTTTACTTTTTTAATCCTCTTTTTGAAGAACATCAAATCTCATCGGAGGGGTGGGCAGCTTTCTCCCCCCCCTTCAAAAATGGGCTTGATCATCAATTACCCCCTCTTGCCCTGATCGTTCCCTTTGCCGGGGGTGGCGGTTTGTGCTCATAACCATCTTCTTGCCTCTTTCCTACCCTTCTTCTCCCAAATTCACGGGACCTCATCCTTTTGATACTTCCTCTCTCTTCTTCTTCTTCTTCTTCTTCTCCTCCTGGTCCCAATCAAAGTTCCTGTCTCACACGAGAGACATATTCGAAAAACCTCACCATCTCCTACACACACCCACCCCCGTTCGTTCTTTTCGACGCAGGGCTAAACCCAAAGAACAAACCTGCATGGCGCCATCCAGTCCTTGCCAAAAGGAAACATCCAACCTCTACCACGCATACATATCTCGTCTCTGGCTCAGATGCCCACAAATTTCTCAGACTCTCTCCCGAGACGTTGATCTCGTCTGAATCCTCCTGTCTCTGGCTCCCCCCCGTCCTCTCTTACTGTCTCTCTCTACGCACGACATCGTTTTGTCCTATAGCTTACACCCTCTCTCGAGAGTGTTTTTCCTTTTTCTTCAATAGGCCCTTCCCTCCCAATTACTAACCCTTCATTTCCCTCCCTCTATATAGTCCTTGTACTTGCTACACATCTCAAACCCCACACTGCTCGTTACTCTATCCAGGAGCAGGCGCCAGAGAAAAGCAAAGCCCGACTATACACGCGAGTGGCGTTTCGTACTTCCATTCTGCTAGTCATGTAAGTCCAAGATTTCCCATCATTTCGACGTGTTTCCCATTCCATCCATCCTTGTCACCTACTGCCCGTTTCATTCCCTTTATCCTCTTCTAGTACCTGCCATCCGTGTTCCTGGCCACGATTCTTCCAGAGGGAGGCGTCTTAAGAGAATGCTGTCCCGTCAATTCTCCCCTCGACTGACAGAGTAACCACTCTCACACACACTCTCTGCCTTCTAGTCTTTCTTTTCTCCTACAATCTCATTAAGAGACACATGTTTCATCGTCTTGCATTTCTTTCCACTCTCGGTGCCCCCCCAACGACCGAGAGAATTGCTTCTTCCGTCCTGTCTCTTGTCAAATGACCAATCAAAATCCGCGACTACACTGTGATTCACTTCCTTCCAACCCCCGTCAGTCACTATACGGATGATTCAGACGCTGCCGCCGCACCCAAGAGAGTCTCAATTTGTGTAGGGCCCTGTGCAGAAGAGAGCAAGTCAACCTCCAACAAGGCAAAGTCCGTTTACTCATCCCCTCCTTTCCTGGAATGCGACTTGTCTCTGGCCTGCATCGGAACCACCCTACGCCACCTGGTAGGGACCCAAAGACAAGACCTTCTCACCCGGTCCCGTGTGGTCGTCTCTCCCCCCCCCATTCAACACCTTGACCCATCTCACTGTCTCACCCAACCACCCTTCACGCTTTCCTCCTCCACTACTGCCACCAGATTCTCGCTCACTTGCGCAAAAGAAGAGAGTGTGCGAGTGAAGAAAGAAGCAAGTAGTTAGCGCGGTATCCCAAGTTGGTCGAAGCTGCAGCAGAAAGACGAGGGCAAGAAAAATAAGAAGAAAAAAAAAAAAAAGCACCAGCCTCGACCTGCACGCACTCATTAGCTTTTACATCCCAGCGAATCCTTGTCGCAAATCAAATCTCCGAAACTCGAGGCCCTTGGTTGACCGGGTCAACAAACTTTTTAGTTTGACTGATTCCCAATCTCTTGGAGAACCGTGCCTGGTTTAAACCTTTGTGTGGCCACATCGCTCCCTCATCCTCTTACCCCAAGACAGTGTTTTTGCATTTCTCCTTCACATCTATCTCTCTCTCTCTCTCCCTCCCTCCCTTGTGTTCTCCAACAATTCCTGAACCACAAGACAGATTTCACTTCCATCTCACACATACGCGAGCGCCCGCGATCCTCCGCGGTCACACAACCGGGTCACTTGCTAGCACCGGCTTGTTCGGTCCATGTAAGTCTGATCAACGCCGGCTCCCTTGGGCTCGATGGCTCCGGAGCAAATCACTCTGCCTGCTACACATCATGTTCCTTCTGATACATTGCGGTGGAGTAAGAGCCTTGCTGACATTGATTTCGCTTTCAAGCCTCAAAGACACGTCTGCTCGGTAGTGCGCAGGTGCCCGCACAAGACGCACGAGACATCAAAGGTGCTTCCCTCTCTGCGCAAGACGTCTCGCCTGGCTGTCACACTAGCAGCCATCTCACACACTGTCGCGATATCAAAGACAGGATGGCGGCTTACAGCAAGCCCTCGCTGCCGTCGATACCAGGTATTTGAAGACCGCACGCCCGGCCCATTGACGAAGATGCCGAATACTTCCCCCTCACTGTCAAATACATGACAGCTCAAGATGATTCTTCGTTCATCAGATTGGCTCCGTAGCTAACACGACAACTCAGGGTACGACCAGCCGCGATATCAAGAGACCTCATTAGAATCATACCAGCAGCCCTTCTCGACGCAACAAGCAGACAAGTTCGCGCAGCTCAACCAGCAATCCTTTGCCTCCAACAATGCGGCCGTCGCGCCGTACATGTCGGCTGGTCCGGCCGTCGTCTCGTACCAGCCCACGTCCGGCACGTACGGGACGAAGGTCTACCTGAAGATCTCAGCGCAGTATGACCTGTTCTCCATGTCGTCCCCGATGCCCTACTTCTTCCTGCACTTCGGCTCCGAGAAGTGCACCATGCAGGACGTCGCCCGAGACACGCACGACGCCACCGGCTACATCTACTCCTGCAACGTCGACGCGCCGCAGCTGCTCCTCACCGGCTGCAGCTCCAGCAACGTGCCCCTCACGCTGGTCATGGAGGGCCCCTCGGGCGAGGAGATCTCGAGGGCCGCCGCGGGCACCTTCCAGTACATCGAGGGCTCGTCCGCGGACAGCATCGTGCGGGCGGACAAGATCCCCAAGATCGAGCCCGGCGTCGTCCCCCCCAGCTCACACATCGACCAACACCACCACCAACACCACCAGCCCGGCCCATCGCCCAAGTCCTCCGCCGGCACGCCGCAGCTGACCGGTGATCCGGCGGCGGCCGTGGTAGCGGCGGCGGCCAGCACCAGCTACGACTACTCCGCGCACCCGGGTCCCTACGCCGCGGCCTTCCCGCCGGCCCCCGCAAACGATCTGATGACGCCCACGTACCGAGCCAGCAGCTACGCCGACCCCGGCAGCTATGTCGGCGGCGGCCCGCGACGCTCCCTCGGCTGGAACGGCTTCAACACGCCGCTGGGCAGCAGCACGGGGCGGAGCTCGATGAGCGCGCTCGACAGCATGGCCGGGCGGCACGGCAGCCTGGGCAGCGCGGCGGCCGCGCTCTCCCTGCCCGCGTCGTCGCCCAACGCGCCGCAGCTCATCCGCACAAGCACCATCGCCAACACCACGGGGAGCAGCACGCCCGGCGGCGACGGCACGGGGGGGAATTCCGGCGGAGGAGGCGCGTACAACGCGATGGCGATCTACTCGACCAAGGCGGTGCTCAAGATCATGGGCAAGCTGGACAGCATGGTGGAGAACTGGACGCAGGAGGAGTGGGAGAACCGGCGGCGGCTGGTGGTGTTCAAGAAGGCGCAGAGCGGGTCGACGCTGACGGCGACGTTCGGCCCCGTGCCCATCGGCGAGCGGCCGCAGAACAGCATCTGCGTGTCGTGCATCTACTGGGCGGAGAAGAACGAGTGCTTCGTCACCTCGGTGGACACGATCCAGCTGCTGGAGCAGCTGGTGGCGGCGCCGAACCGGTTCAGCGTCGAGGAGAAGAACCGGATCCGCCGCAACCTCGAGGGCTTCCACCCGCTCACCGTGTCCAAGGCCAAGCCCGACAGCGAGGACTTCTTCAAGCTCATCATGGGCTTCCCCAGCCCCAAGCCCCGCAACATCGAGAAGGACGTCAAGGTCTTTCCCTGGAAGGTCCTCGAGGGCGCCCTCAAGAAGATCATCAGCAAGTACAGCGCCAGCCCCAGCAACAACCACATGGCCGCCGCCGCCACCATCGCCGCCCCCGGTCCCTACTCCGCCATGCCCCCCGTGGTCGCGGCGCCGCTGCCCGTGGTGCCGCCGCCGCCGCCGCCTCCATCCGCCGCCTCCGCGCCTCCTCACCTCCCCCCATCCTCCCACTCGAGCCTCTCCTCGCACCATCACCACCACCAGCACCAGCACCACCACGACCACCACGGCGACAGCACCCACGGCCAGTACTCCCTCAGCTCCAGCCATCACCATCAGCCTCCTCCCGCTCACCATCACTCCGCCGCCGCGGCGCACCACCATCACGACACCGCCTCCATCCCCTCGCCGCGCTCGCTCTCCGGCTCGCAGGCCAGCTGGACGCCCTACACGACGGCGACGGCCTCCACGTACTCGGCGGGCAACCCGGCGTCGCGGGCCATATCCCCCGGCCTGCGCCATCCCAGCCCCCACCACGCCCAGCAGCTGCCGCCGCCGCCGATGCGCATCGCCACCGGCGGCCTGCCCGCGGTGAGCACGTACGACAGCAGGAGCATCCCGGCAACGGCCAGCTACGGAGGGGGAGGAGGCAGCGGTGGAGTCCACACGCCCCTCAGCCACCACTCGACGGCAACGGGAGCGACGACGTCTCCCGGACGGTGGGACGCGACGCCGGCGACGTATGCGGAGAGCTATCAGGGATTGCCGGCGCAGACGCACGGACATGCTGCTGCCGCGGCTGCGACGGGGCCGTCGTCAATGTACACGCCGGGCGGGTACAACGATGGTGCGTCGCGCGCATAAATATGTTCTGCCGCGTATGCGAGCCGTCATCTGTTGTGTTTCTCTTCTCCGCCTCGAAGTCCGCTGTCGTGACAGTGACACGACTGTCGTTCAGTCATACAGAGCATCTGAGCGACGCAAGTAGTGTTGGGTTCGTATTCCCAACATGACCTGATTTGTGTATATACGCATTCGCCACTACACATTCAACCAGTATCAAGAAAAATCGAATCTCAAAAAAAAAAAAAAAAAAAGAAAAGAAGAGGGATTTAGCATCGGTTCGCTCCCCGCGCATCTTGGCAATTTCCGCAGTATTTCTGTCATTTCATTTTGTCCTTGGTCTCTCAAAATAGGCATTATATACCCCCGTTTGTTTTTCATTCTTCATGGTTCTACTATATGCGGATCTTTTTTTCTTTTTTTTTGAAAAAGTGTTCAAGGTTTCCTCGAGTGTCATATGTTTTTTTTTTAATCGTCGGATATCATTTCTATGCGTTGGTAGGATGCGATCTGGTAGCGAGGAGGAAAACATAGGAAAGAGGTCCTGAACGACATGGATGGTAATAGTTAATCTCCCGTGAATAAAGGGTTCCCGTCAAGAGGCGTGGCAGTTTGATCTTTCTTTTTCGCGCGTGACCGGCATTTTGGAAAAGACCGTGACCATGCGAGTGTATGCCAATGATATAGGAGCATGGGCATTTAGCAGAGTGCACTTGTGCGCGTGCTTGATGCTTGCGGAAGATGATTTCGATATTCAGTATAATACACTTTGCGCGTAACATGGTTTGTTTGTGTCTCTACGAGCACCTGCGCAAGCAAGAGGGATGTGGAGGAGTACGTAGTTGTTCTCGACAGGTAGTGATAGATGAGTCGTGAAGTCCTGCAGCAAAGATGAGTGCATGCATGCTCTATCTTTCTCGGTCGATGGATCAATTTCCTGCGAACGAGAAATCTCTACGAAAATATGGCAAGATTAATTCATCATGTTGTGACTGGTGCCCCCGCAAGCACAAGGGACGAAATGAGCGACGACAGCAGTCAAGCTACGAGGCCCAGCACTGAGCGTAAACGTATACTACTCGATATTCATAGATCTAATCGTCAACCTCTCGTCAACACGAGCTTCTTTCTGAGAAGCATGGCGATCTGGCTACCTCTGACCCGTATCGTCCGCGGGGACCAGGGCGACCACATGTCAGCAATCCTTTTCCGTGAGAAGGAGCGGCAAAGAATCCGTGGCATACAACGACCAGCCAACCCAGAGGACATGATCAATACTTGACTGCTCTCCCGCATCATCCGAAATGAGCCGCTTTAGTACCCGACCAGTATCTCTCGTATCAATCGAGCGGACCGGAGCTCCCGTGCCGCACCTCTCCGGCATGCCAACTCACCACCCACCCTCTTTAAGATGTCATCTTCTAGAAGACATCTCAAGCATCGCATGTGGAGGGCTCGATGTATGTGGTGAGCCGGCCGCGACTCCTCCGCCTTCCTGGCCCGCAACCTGCGGCGCAGCCTGGTTTCTCACCGCGCGGCGTTTCCGCTGCACAAGACGCACCTCGATGATCGCTTTTCAGTCCTGCATCTGACACGATTAGACGAGGTGTGAGAGGATGGTCGTCACGCGATCCTGGGTCGCGTAGTACTGTGAACAGCCCGATGCGAATGGTTTTTTTTTCCTGGAGGGGAGGGGGAGAACATCTTTCCAGTAAATGGATTCACTGCTCACGCCCACCTGTTTGCCCACCCGTCTCTCGTGTAGATGACTCTTCGCGAGTTCATACCGCTCCTAGAAAACATAAAACAAAATTGGATGAAAATGGTGAGAAGATGTTTAGTTTCAGGACTGAAAAGTCTCCGACCATTCTCATGGTCTCTAGTACAGACGCAAAGGCTCCTTGGCTGTCGTAAAGGACGACGCAGGCAGAGCTGGCATCTCTTTCACTACCATCATCCCAATAAACCGCCGTCCTCCCGAATATCTCCAAACACGCACAGCCTTTCATCTCGCTGATTTAACCCTCTTACCAGCAAAGTATCCAAAGCAGGCAACACCAGTCCACAACGCCCTGCTCACCAACAACATACACCTACAAAGCCATAGGAGAATCAAAAAAGCTCTCGCCAGAAATATCACCTCACATAGGAGAAATGCAGCCTACCCACCCATCCTTCCTCTTTTTCTTCATTAAAATTTTCCCGAACCGCTCTGACTTGCCGACAGATGTGGGGAGAAAGGGGGGGGGGGGAAGACATGCATATGCATATCGTGACACGGCATATATATTTGCTTACAAGCAGCACCTCATACCGACTATATTAAAACACACACACATTTTTTTTTCTCTCCATCGGTGGTTTTTATCTGCACTATATCTACGAGTCCAGACTTCTTAAACAAAAAAACAAGCTTAATTCGTCTCCTCACCGGCCGCGTCACGTTTTTAAACGTCGGCAAACCTTCAGCTCCATTCACACCCCCCGTTTAATGTTGCATAAATACAGTCACAAGATGTATATATATATATATATATATATATATAAATAGGGTAAAATGACTTCTTTTATTGGAGACTTTGTATAATTCGCCGAATGGGCAGTGTGAAGATATCAGAGGACCCCCCTTTCGATATAGCAACACCTGTTCGAGTCCTGTCCTCTACCCGCCAGATCACACGCACAGAAGAGAATAATTAACAAAAAAAAAAAAAAAAAAAAAAAATTCTTGCATTGCTGCGCCTGCTAAACGTTTCATCGACTATAGAGACACGAGACGGCAAACCACGATCTCCACACATATTTTTTACACTTTGTCCACATTTGTCCCTTGATGCTCTCTGTGCCTCTTCCCCGTCAGACCAATACGAGGTGCTCGTCCTGAATGTTCAGGACAGCAGGTTGCCCTCCAAATGTCTCGGCCAAAAACAATACGATAGTAGAAACCGTGGAGAACGTGTGCCAAGCCCAGTTGAATGTAGGTTAAGTACACGCCCTACTATGATTTACTGCTCATGTCAATCTTTCCATTTAGTGCAAAACACTATTGACCTACTCAATCTGGGTTATCCGCAATGCTCTAGGTGTGAATGAGGAGACATGAGCAATTTAGATACCGATCAACCATGGCGACACGAACTCTTCCAGAATTCTTCCGACATGAATACTTTGCCTTCGCTCCTTTATCTTCCGCCGTCAGCTCTCCCCGTCGGTATCCTCTTGCGGGGCTATAGTCGCTCTTCGACTATAGCTTCCCTGAGAATAGAATATTCCCCGATACCGCAAAGAGGGCTTCCTATACAACATCGCACAATATGAACCCTGAGGTCGGACCTCATTCAGCTCGACCAGCCAAGTGCGCTGCGTCCGGCCGCTCTGGCGGGCCCGCCGATGGCTATTTCGGCTTTCGCTGCAAAGCCCCTCGCCAAGCTACCGGGAGAACAACAGTTTGCAGATGCCAAGGCGCACTGCGTAGCACGCCTCATCACCGTCCTTGTCCAGAGAGCCGCCCAGTCCCATATCCTGCTGTTTTCTGTGTCTTTGGCCCAGTGGCTACTGCTGGCGTGTCCTGGTCGGCGGCACGCGCTGAGAGCGCCGGACAACGAGGGGTTAGTGGTTGATTGAAGCCGAACATCCTGAAGATCCCTTGGCAAAACAGGCAGGTTACAGGTTACAAGCACTCACGAACCACAGATCAACTAGGATCAACGGATCATCACACGGAAAAGGCGTACAACCGAAATGGCTGGCCGGCGGTTGTGTTCGCGGATCCATCATTTTAAATGGTTCCGCGAACATTGTGAATTCCGGGTGGTATGCGCGCATGTAGCGACTGCAATGACCATCGCCAAGCAACAAGGCCAAGAGATCGAAAACCAGCACCTTCTTCCGCCTCTCCAGCCGCTCTTCCCTTTCACTACTCGAGTTGGGGGCCAGCGGACTTCTGTAGATGAAGACGTAGAAAAGGATTCACTGGGAGAATGGAGAGCAGGCGCCAAACGAGGCCTCGACGTTGTGCTCCATCCTTCGTCCGTTGCTGACAGGAGGTCGTTGTTCGGGAACTCGGCTTGGCGCCTTCTCTCGAGTCTTCGCAGTTTGTGATTGATTATCCTATATTGTGGAGGAGCGATCCTGTTTGAGAGACTTTTGCTCTTTTGGTCTGTTGGCCTGAATCGCGGCATGTGTGCGCCCCACGCCTCCGTTGCAAGAAAGAAGCAAGACCCGGATACAAAATGTCACCGTGTCTGCTACAAAAGCCAAAAGTAATCGGCCCGCATGCTGATATGGCATGGAGACATTGCCATTATCATTTTGTCCATCAACACGAAAATGAACGCCCCCGTTGGTGCCCTACCGATCAATCGCGTAGTGTGCGAGACGACAGAATGGGAATGTTGTCCGGGTATTCTGAGACTTTGTTACATGGCCTGCGAGACGCCTGGAGATGCACGGACGGTCTCGTGTTTGCCTCGAGAGTAGCATTCTGTTTTCTGCGGAAAGGCCCCGAAAGGCGGCGATGATCGTTCTAGACAAATGGGCACTGAAAGACCATGTAACAATACCCTCGGGTGCAGCATTTCGTTCCACACGTGTGGTGCATAGCCCCGGTGACAAGGCAATATGAGGCCAATTCGTAAAACAAGAAAGAGTCTGAAATCGTTGATTTCATATTGCCAGAAATGAGAAAATGGGAAAGCATGCAATGTAAATGATAGGTCAAGGGGGCTGAATGTCCATTTCACCAGTGACCTCGAAAATCTCAGCCTTTCAAGATGTCCCGGTGTTGCCGACGTAGCGACAAAGCACGAATTATTGCTCCGATGCAATGTCGCACAACTTACGGCGACCCAGTCACCCGCACGGGCTGACATCGCTCTCTCTATCGCGTGGCCAGTTCTGGAGGCGGGGTGAGGGACCGAACCGAGGGCGCGATCCCATCCCGGCTTGTCTGGCTCCCTTTCATCGAGACCTTTCCGGGTCACACAACCTCAGAGGTCACCTGCTTGACACGTCTGTATCCGACACCCAAAGGTTTGTTGCCAAGCACGACGGCGGGAGAGGAGATCGTGGGCAGTGGCAGGCCTATTCCATTTCCTCTGCGGGGCACTACTCCCTCCGTTCCGCCTCCGGGCTCCTCCCCCTCTCCTCGACGATATTCAATCGTTCTTCTATGCGAATTGCGCGGCAAGCGACGTCGTCTGGGCGCTTTTGGCCTCTTATTCTATCCCCCCCGTCTCTTCTTCTATCGGTATTTTCTTTGCTTTTCATCGTCTCCTATTGGCCTTGGCGTCAGCCCGAAAAAAAAAAAAACAAGCTTATACTTTAAGACACGCGTCCTGGCCTTTTGATACTCGTCTTGGCACCGGCGGCCGGGCCAAGCTAAAGCCGCACCAAGCTGTTTGCCCTCTTGATTTTCCAGTCGCTCGGCCCGCGCTAATTTCTACAGTCATCTGATAAGCACCCCTTCGTAGGCTGGCTCCCCTTTTGTCCCAATTTTTCCTTTTCTTTTTTGATTTGTCGGGGGCACGACTGGCACAGTGTCGTCTTTTGCCAAGACGAGCAAAAGGCCCAGTAGTAGACGTAGGCGGAAGGCTCAGCCTTCTTTCCTGGGGGAACGTTGTAATGTCTCATCCACGAAGCCAGGCTTCATTGTATGCAACATGGGGCGGGAGAGGGAAAGCTTGGCAATACCAGCCGCGGGATGAGGTCAATGATGTTTAGTATCCGGTGATCGTTGAGTCTTGTCGCTTCTTTTGTATTTTCTTCTTTTTTCCCCTCCCCTTGCTTTTCCCTCTTCAGCCCTCTGCCAATCTCGCTGTTCCATTCGGCCTTGCTGCTCTTGGCGGATGCCTATTTTCTCTCCCATCGAAGAGGTCGTTGTCACCGGGGCGTGTTATGGAGCATTGTCTCCTAACGGACTCGTGTGGACCGGCCGACGATACGGTTATTTTGTGGCGCATTTACTTGGCCGCCGTCTTCGAAAGCGAGACCCGGACGGAGTAAGCCATGCACATAGGTGGCGCGGGAAAGCCACGAGGCTGACAGGTTCCCAAGAACGGCAACGTCTGTGAAGGAATAAAAAAGAAAAGATAGGTATACGGAGACGAGAAAGCCACCGGCTTGATCTGCGGCTGACCAGATGGCGCTACGGTATGTGGGAGTGTGTGGTGAGGGTTGAGGGAGGAGGGGGGAAGGGGGGGGCACAAGAGAAGAGGAGTTGAGGAGGGGAGCAGGTGTCACGACTGTGTTGGAGATGCGATTGCTACTAGACAGATACAGCATGGATAGCTTTGCACATTTGCGAGTGCAGACAGGGGCCGTTACAGAGCCGTCGGCGGTGGAAGGTATGCGGTTAGGCGTTAGATTTCGTAAAAGAAGAAACGAGATTAGGTTGGGCGCCACCAGCCTGGCATACCTCTAGCTGGGTCAGCAGCGGTGATGCACTACCTGACACCTGTAAGCTCGCCATCTCACCACCGAGATTCCGGCACGGCACACACGGTACTGTACATGGACAGGCCCCCCCCCCCCTCCCCCGCTGCAGATAACCTGACACTTGCCAGGGACGTGATCCTCTATAGAGCCTAGAACTACAGTACCCGATGTTTTGCACACAGAGCCGCCGGGGCCACGGTTGTTAGGTAGCAGGGCGCCATCATGCTCTATAGCAGTCGTACTATACAAGGGACAGAGCCGTTCTTGACCCATACAAGGATATCGAACAATTCAAATTGATGCAGCCTCATTCCTTGCAAGGTGATCAAGCATTCCCTTCCCCGTTCCTTCATCTTCATCATTATTTGTCAATGATGAGGCTCATGACGATATGCCGAACCGGGCTGATCCTTGCCGCCACCAAAATCAACAAAGAACGGCGCAAAAATACAACTACAGTACATCCTATAGTACAGTACCTACTGTGGTACTGTACCTAGTAGTTATAGGCTCGGCACTCGTCTAGGCTCGCTGATGGCGCTACAGTACCTTTTTTCATCCACCCCAATCTGCTACTAATCTCTAGGTACAGTACCACCTGCACTATACCGCCTTGTGCTGCACAAATACGCGGCACTCCTCCTCCCCCCCCCCAAAAACTCTATCCCAACAACCAAATTGTGACGACGCAAATTCGTCACGCGAGTCAAGAATTCAGCTCGCTAAATCCCCGACATGTATCCTCCCTTGATTCTCATTCTTGCCTTGTAACAAAAAAGCTTGGCAGACATATTCTCTCATCTCCTGCACCCCATAATCCAGCCCCCCCCCCCCTCCCAACCCTCTCTCGCCCCCTCCTCGGGACGCCTAAATAGTGGGTGCTTGGCATCGGCTTATGCTTCAACCTAGGCTTTTCCTTCTTTCTAGTTATTTTCTGGTCCTCTTCTTCTTCATCTTAGGTGCACACTAGTTCTCATACCAATCAACAACCCTAATTTGCCTTAAAACCAGTCAACTGCTACTAGTCCCTCCGGCCGATTTGGGGGCCCCTGATCGGTTCGGCTGATGGACAGACACGACCCTTTAGTTTAGCGCTCAACCCGCCCGCCGCCGCCGAAAAAGAAGCCAACTATTTAGCCCTTTTTTCTTACCGGCAACTTCTAGCACATCACCCGTGCGCCATCGCGCGCGGTGTGTATGCAAATATGATACAACCTCACTTTTGGAAAATTGTCCCCCCCCACTCACCACCCAACTC
>JAFEME010000671.1:0-13462 GCA_018831755.1 Niveomyces coronatus
TAATAATAATAATAATAATAATAATAATAATAATAATAATAATAATAATAATAATAATAATAATAATAATAATAATAATAATAATAATAATAATAATAATAATAATAATAATAATAATAATAATAAAGTAAAGGGCCGAACTATAGCCTTTACTAGGATTTAAACATACTATCTATAGACTAGCCTTAGTGCCTTCTAAGTAATATTAAGCTACTACTTAGAAATTAAAGCTAGAAACTTTTCTTTTATATATATTACTCTTTTTAAAAAGCCTACTAGCTAGCCCTATAAGAGTCTAATAGAAGTATAGCCTAACTTTAACCTATTTATATATAGATATTCTAGTCTTTTTCTTTTACTAAATACTATTTCTAAAAACTAAAACCCTCTTCTTTACCTATTTACCTCTACTAAAGAATCCTTAGCTTTTTAGATTTAGCATAGTATAGACCTATATTAAAGCTACTTACTAGTTTTAAACTAAGTAGTACGCTTACTAAAAAAATATTAAGACCTACTAGCTAGTATAAGGCTAATACTAATATATCTTTTTTACTTACTACTTATTATAGACCTATATCATCTCTATATAGAAGATACTATTTATAGCGCCTAAGTATATTAGGTCTTTTTTTATTTAGCTCTATATTAGTAAGATTACGCTAAATAGCTTTTTATAGGACTAATATATCTATAAGATAGACTTAGACTACTATATATTTAATACTAATAAAAAAATATTTTATGTTCTATTATTATACTTTTTCTATATTTTATCTAGACCTAAGCTACCTTCTTTCTATTATAGATATTTTATAATTCTAGCGCTAGACACTCCTTTTAGCCCTATACTTATAACTAAACTACTATAGATATAATAACTATAGTACCTTTATAATGTCTAGCTATCTTGCCCTATTCTAGAACATTCCTAAGTATTACCTATTATAGACCTAGTCTATCTCTAGTCTATAATCTAATATAATACTTATAGTTAAAATTATTAATTATTTTCTAATAATTTTATCTAGCTATATAATAGGTCTATATAACCTCTAGCCCTCTTCTATCTTATAATTTTAATGTAAATAAAATTTAATCTTTAGGCTATACCTATACTAACCCTATATTTAAGCTATATTAGACCTAGTCTAGGCGGTTTTCTATACCGCCCCTTTTCTACCCTATGTCTTAGCTAGGGCTAGAGCTAGACCTAGGGCTATTTTATTTCTATCCTATTCTTTACCTAACCTTATATTAGTTTTATTCTCCCTAATATCCTCTAGCCCCTAATGCTCTTTAAAGCAGAGCTAGACTATTTTTATATTAGACTTAAGCTAGGCTAGGCATTAAGTAATTAGCTCTAAAACTTTAAGCTAGTAGGCTTAAACTAGGTCTAAACTAGCCTTTACTATAACTATAGATAGGTTTTATCTAGCTAACGCACTACTATTTTAGACGGCCTTAGCCTAGACAACCCTTATAGTATTAGTCTAGATCTAGAGTATAGTCTAAGTAAGTATAGTAAACTCTATATTATTAGACAATAGGCGTATCTTAGGCCTATTATAGTCCTTTACCTACTATACTATAGCCTAAGCTATAAGCTTAGCTATAATATTAAACTATAATAGGTTAGTTTTAGACTTAGATTAAAGATAGAATAAAATCTATATAGTAATAGGTCTAGTTTTAATCTATATAAGTAGTTTATATAAATATATAGCTAATAGATTAGTATTAAATATAGACTAGCTATATCTTAGGGAGGAGTTAGAATTATATTTCTAGTTATAATAGTTAGTATTACTAATAGACTTAAAATAGCCTATATACTAGGTATAGAATAAGGCCTAGAGTGCCCTTTTCTTAACCTCTTTTCTTTTCTAAGGCTAAACCTTATTAGCCTAGCCGTAATTAAAAAGAGGGGTAGACCTAGACTAGGAACGACTTATTCTAATTTTATTTTATTTAAAAAAAATTTAGTGGGTTTTTTATAGTAATTTTATCTAGTCTTCTCAGGTTAGTATAGCCCTAACCTAGCCTTAACTAGACCTTTAAGGAAAATATATTTCTAGAACCCCTAAATAATCTTTAGTAGGACTAGATAAGACTTTAAAGAGCCTCTAGAAAAGTAAAGAAAATTAGAAAAGAAGTTAGATAGAATAACTTATCTAGCGCTACTACTATTACTATTATTAATAATAAAGAAAATAGGAATTAAAAGGGGCTAGAGTATGTTTTTATTCTTATAACTAGCTAATAAATATAAGGCTTTTTTTAAGGTTTTTATAACCTCTATTTATTTAAACCGCTTATACTAGGCCTAGGTTAGACCTAGCCTAGGAACATATATACTATAATATACCCTTAGTCTTTACTTTTATTTACACTTTATTATATATAAGCCCTTTTAAATATTAATATAATATATATAGTATCCTATATTATACTATACTATTTTTATAATAGCCTCTATTAATACCTATATTATATCTATATAGTCTTTATCTTTTTTTTTCTATTTATATTATCTTCTATATAAACTCTTTTTAATATTTTACCTTTTATTTACTTTACTTTATCTTCTTCTTTTATAATATATAATCTATTATAGGTTATATAGTGCTTTTATACTAACTTTACTAAGGTACTATCTTATTTTTCTACTGTCTCTAGTACTAAGGATAAGGTTTTTTCCCTAGGACTTCTACTTTTTTCCTCTCCTTAATACCTCCTTAATAGTTCTAGATAGACCTAGAGCCTAATTAATATAATAATAATAATAATAATATTCTTTTATAGTTTATATAGTAGTTTTCTATTTATAATTGTTTATAATTGTTTATAATATAAATAAGGTTATAAGTTTTTTTGAGGTTAAAGATAGTAAACTAACTAGCTTTTTTAGTTTATCTTTAATTCTTACTATTAATTATAATAAATATTAATTTTTAGTTATAATTTTATTTAGTTATTAATAGTTATTATATAGTTAGAGGTTTTTATTACTTTTAGAATCTATAGGATTATATATCTTATTAGTAATTTAGATAGTTTAATATATTTTTTCATTAGTTCTCCTTTAGATACTCTTTTAATGCTCTCTTCTATTTAGGGTTTTAGAGATATATTTTATAGAATACAGATTCTTTACTAGGCTAAAGTTTAATTTTATAGTCGTAGTGTATATACTTTAGTAGTTCTATTACTAGCTCTTTACTAAATAGCTTATTATACTTTAAGTATTCCTTAAGAATCTCTATTATATTAGCTTTAGGCTCTATAGTAGTTATATATATTCTTAGAAGCTTATTATAATTTAATTAAGTTGTCTTTTTCTTTAGGCCGCTTTTATTATTATAGTTATATCTTTATATATTTTATTAAAGTTAGCTAGTTCTCTAATTAACTTTAGGATTACCTATGTATAATTAAGTTATAATTAATATATTACTTAGACTATAAGTCTATTAAGAACTACTAGGGAAATATTAAAGAAAGGAAAAACTAGGTGCCTAAAGAAAAACCTTCCTTTTTATAAGTATTTTAAAGCTAGAGTTTAGATAGTACCTCTAAAGGATTAATATATATATACACTTAAAAAGAAGTAGGCTCTAAGTAATAAAAAGTTAAAAAAAAGATAAAGGAAGGATAGGGTAAAGAATATTAGTAAAAAGTAAAAAAAAGAATAAAGTACTAAAACAAAATAAATAAAGGTAAAAAGAAAAAAGTTAATAATTAAAGACTAAGTTATAGCTAAGTTGTAGCTAAGAATAAAAAAGAATATATCTAGTATAAAAGGTAAAATATATTTAGTAAAAAAAGAATAGAGTTAACTAAAAATTAAAGGATAATTATTAAATAGTTATTTTATTTTTATTAATAATTATAAAGTAGCTATAAAGCTAGGATAGGTCTAGGTTAGATACGTCCTAGTATCTATTTAAAAGTATAGTTTATTATACTTATATATATAAAGAATAAATTAATTAAAAATAATAAAGCCTTTTAAAATACCTATATTTATATATAGCTAGTATGCCTAATAGCCTATACTGCCTAGCCTAATAAAATTATACCTTTACCTCTCTTAATTTTTTCTTCTCTCTAATACTACTACTAGTAGTGTATATCTTAATTATCCCCCCTTCCCCCTTTGCTTCCTTACTTACTAATAAAGCGCCTATTTTCTAATTAAAATATATATATGTTCTACGCTAGGGCTATATCCTATATTAGAGTTAATTAGAATTTAGGTAGTCTATTAGTAGGTCTAGACTAGGCCTATACTAATCCTATATATTATATTATAATATAAGATTATTATAATATTTAATATAATATAGTGTTTTATACTTTATATATAGATAAAAAGCTATATAACTTTAATACCTATTTATCTTTAGCTATACTTTACTATACTTTTTTTTATAGTTATAAGTTAATAGGGCTTATCTTTATTTTTCTAGTATAATTTAAATCTATTAATAAGGTTTAGTAAGATATAGTTTCCTTATGCTCTACTATCTATCACCTAGGTTTCTTTTCCTACTATAGATCATCCTACTAAAAGCGAACGAAGTTATAGAAAATCGCTACTAGGCCGCTACGCTGTTCGACAGCTTGAGAATGGGCTGCAAGGAGTGTCGCGTATATGATGAGGGTGGATGTAAAGATAGCTAGATTATCAGGGGAATTTGCTATTGGAAACATTAGGACAAAAAAAAAAATACTATGTGAAGACCTGCTCTGCTCTGATCCCGTTATACCGAAGTCATTAGTCTGTCTGTTATCCTCTCACTTAGGATTTCAACCTTCGGTAGCAGACACAGTAGTTATCTCGGCTCAAAGTCACGTTGACCATAAAAAGCACAACTTACCAAAGACGATCAATTACTCGTCTGCGACCCTCTGCATTCGTAGGTCAATTAGTAATGTCTCTAATTCCCGCGTCGTATTTCCAATAGTCTTAAGAATCCGTTGGAAATTCCCGATGGAGCATTCTAACTGTGATGCTCCTGGCCAATGCTGATGACTGCGCATCTGTGCGCGCCCTAAGGGATCCAGATATACGTAGCCCAACACGATTGCAAGATAACCGAGTGCCACGCTTATCTTTGACTTCCCAACTGAGTCCGCCTATGAAATAATGAGTCGTGGCCTGGCTAAGAATACTTAATCCACTTACATCATCCACAAATGACCTATTTCTTAGCCACAGGCCGATAGCTGAGTCCAGTGGTTGGCCGTGCATCATTGTTCGTGACGATGCGCGATGCTCCAGGATATTGATGACTATACCAAGGATTAGGATGAGTTCGTCATAAAGCTTATCCAAGAAGATACCGCGTTGAAGCGCGGCCTGAATTCTAGATAGACCCTGTGTCACAGAACAGACCAAGGTCGACAGTAAAGGCATGTCACTGAAAATGGAGGCTCCCAAATCATTGTTAGTCATGTTTATCGACAGTCTGAATATGACGCTGTCCAAAGCACTATTATTCTGTTGTAGCCATATTTCGAGAAGGGCCGACAGGCTTCGTTTTGTGGCAACCAAGTAGCGTTCGTTTTCCAAACGTATCAAATTGGATTGCGCTTCCAATGCTAACGTGATCAACAGAAAATCGATATTTTTTGACGGAAGTTCCCCACGATAGATCTGTGTCATTGACGCCACTTCGTGTTCGACATCGCTAGCTAAGAGTTTCAGGCATTGCAGATCTAAGTGGCAACTGAGAACAAGTAGAAGTTGCAGTGCGAGCGTGCGTGGTGTTAGAGATGGAAGTTCTAACCCGCGCCAGATATCCAATTCAAGAAGCGACACCTCTACCTTTTGGAGTGCGGATTTGGTAGTAACTGGCAAATATATGTTCCTTTGTGCCGTAAGCTTCTTCAGATCTCGCGGCTCTCGAAGGAGACGGCCCAAAAGCCTTCCTGCTTGCTGCTCCGTAAGTTGACGGAGTAAATGCGGCGCTGGATTGGATGTCAAGAACGTGATGAGTACTGCCACGAGTGCGAAGCCAGTGAAGATATCTTCCTCCTTCCCAATATCCGCGACAATTTTGTCACGTGCAGGGTGATCGCGAAAGTGGCTGGCAAAATCTCCATCCCTAAGCTTGTTTGCTAGCTCGCAAAGAGCGTTTCGTCTAAAAGTCGATGGGTTCTGCGAGGGCTTGCCTATTCGCGACAACATATCATCCATTTCGTCAGAAAATCGGTTATTTGCACCAGCCCGACGGAGTTCATGAAGACTTCGTATACCAGAATTCTGGTCACTTAAGCCACCATCAATAACATCGTAGCCGGTAGTTGTTGGATTTGTGGCCGATATAAAGTGATATGATCTTTGCGCTGATTGCTTGTCTTCACGATAATTCTGCAATAGCGTAGCGTCATTTCGACCTGGGGTAGCCTCAATAAAACTTCTCGTACTGCTATAAGTCAAAATAACCTTGTTATTTTTGCGACGCTTGTGGTGTCGATCGAGCGTCCCGAGTGTTTCTGGATGGGCTTGCTGCGCAGGAGAACAGTGGTTAAAATCTGCGGTATTGTGCAGTTCGGGTGGATTGATAATTTTCTTCGGCGAGTTATAGACAAGAGATCGTTTGAAGTCGGGGCTGCGGTCCCACTCCGAATTGCCTCTTTCCGGTGTGACTAACGTGTCTATAAGACGACGACGTGGCTGCAAGGCATGTCTTTCAACTTCAGTCGTAAGCGTGGAGTCTGTTCCACCTGATACAGCTCTAATACCGTCCTTTCGTGGTAAAGAACAATTCAGATTGTCGCCGCCGCCACTGCCGCTCGTCGTCGCGTCGACTGACGGGTCGGAAACGCTCTCTGCAGTCATAGGATCAGGAATAAGTTGTGTGATAGGGACTTCGGGCAGCTCAACGGCGGATGTACTGTTGAAGGCAAAATTGAGTTTTCGTTTCTTGCCGTTCTTCATCTCCAATCGAGATTTGGCTTGCGAGAACTCTTTCTGAAGCGTGGCATGCGGAGTTACTGGGCTCGTAGGTATGTTGTATATGTCATCCCCAAACTGCTCGGGGCCAGAAAGTGTATTCGGGTTACTTGCTGTGGTCATACCGGCCTTATCGGCCCCTCGACCGCGCATGTCTAGATGACCTGCCGGTTTAGTCTTGCATTGGGCGAATGACACACGAGACTCTATGTTTCGAACGCCCGACATGACACCGCGGAGGCGCCTCGATGCCTTGTGTGAAGACATCTACTGCGGAGCACTGGTACGTACTGCTTTTGCGTTGTAATACCGCATGTGCGAATTTTCCATATCTCGGTTAGAAATTTTCTGTGTACGACAGGCGCAAAGTACTTTACTTTGCTTCGTCTTAAGTGACTTTTAAAAGAGTGTGATTGGTTTAAGCAAGTATCTCGTCATACCCACGATAATTATTACGTCAGCAACATGCACTTGCCACAGCGAAGCACTAACAAGGCTAACAACGATGCCCACTTCAGTTGCTGTTCCTGCATGTCGAAAAGAAAAAGTTGAAGAAATGCCCTCACACAAGCAGAGAAAGGTTGCTATTGTCGGAAGTCGCTCTGTTGGTTAGTGAAGAGACTTGAGTGAACGATGTGGCAGTGCGAGGCTGACTGCCAAGTAGGCAAATCATCCCTAGCAGTACAATACGTCGATGGCCATTTCGTAGACAGTTACTATCCCACGATTGAAAACACTTTCAGTAAAACAATCCGACACAAAGGGCAAGAGTTCTCGACCGAGATTGTTGATACAGCCGGACAAGTACGCCTTGACGTCGACATGTTTAGAATGGTGCTAATGCATACAGTACAGGATGAATACAGTATTCTGAACTCGAAGCATTTTATAGGTATTCATGGGTATATGTTGGTATACTCTGTCTCCTCTCTGCCATCCTTTGAAATGGTACAAGTCATAAGAGAGAAAATTCTCAACCACTTGGTAAGTCTCTTCATGTGCGATGAACCGTGGATGTGGGTCTGAAGCACGGGGCCTGACTTATATCTCTGTGGCCATTAGGGAACTGAACATGTACCGATTGCAATCGTAGGCAACAAGAGTGACTTGCGGCCCGAGCAAAGACAAGTCAGTGCCGAAGATGGCAAGAGGCTATCCGAGAGGCTACAATGTGGCTGGACTGAAGCTAGTGCTCGTTACAACGAGAACGTTGATCGCGCGTTTGAGATTCTAATAGAACAGATTGAGAAGTCGCAGAATCCAGGCGAAAGAACAGAGAAGGGCAACTGTCACATTATGTAGGCGTGCTATTCATGCTAATAAAAGAATTAGACATAACTAAACTTAATATGTTTTTATTTAATCTTCTAATATTATAATATAATACACTATTATATAGGCTTAATATTTATATAGCTATATTAATTATATATTAAATAAAAAAACTATTAGTTAAATATATTAGAAAAATACTTCTATAAGTAAAAAAATATATATATAACTAATAAATAAAAAATATAATAGTTATAAAATTTATATCTCTTTTATTATATATACTTTTACGCTTAAAAATAGCGTTTTTAGTTACTATACCTATATAATTAAGATAAAATTAAAAAAAATACTAATAGATTTAACTCTAGTATAATACTTTACTAGCCCTAAGATAAGGTAATAGTAGTAGTGCTACTAAAAACCTTCTAGATAAAGGTAATAAGACTAATAAGTAATAACCTTATACTAAATAAAGGCGTTAATATAAAAGGTATAGTCTAACTTACCTATAGTATAGAAAACACCTTAAGAACCTAATTATAGATATTCTTAAGTATATACCTCTAAATAACTATCTTTATATCTAAACCCTTCTATATACCTTTATATATAACGCCTAGGATAAGGCTAAATAGGCCCTTTATATTCTCTAGTCTATAATAATAGATATTATTAAAGTAATACTTCTTAAGATTAACCTAGTAATTAAGACACTCTAAGCTAAAATATATAGACCTAAATTATAGCCTATAGCCTAACTATACCTACCCTAAAACTAGTTCTAATATAATACTATAAAGAGCTTATTATCTTAATATATAACTACTAGTTTAATTTATATATTAAAACACTAGCTAAGATAGTTATATCTATCTATAGAGTGACCTAGTCTAAAGATATAGTAGCTATATAGTAGCTCCTATTAGAATAGATTAATATACTACTTAGACTATAAGTCTATTAAGAACTTCTAAATAGAGATATTAAAGGGAGGAAAAACTAGAGCACCTAGGGGAAAACCTTCCTTTCAATTTAGGTAGAAGAGGGTCGGTAATAAGTTAGGGCCTCTAAAGGATTAATACGCGTTTACGCTTAAGCGTAGGTTAAAGTAACTATAATATAAAATAAAAGAAGATAAAAGGAGAGGATAAAGGTAGAGAAAGGGAGGGAGTTATAAAAAGCATAAGATAAAGGGGGGAGAGTAAAAAAGGTTAAAAGGCAAATAGATTATTATTAGCTAGTTTAGGCTTAAGTTAGGCTTATAGTAGGTATAGTATACTTTAGTAGGTATAAGTCCTAGATATACCTTTATTAGTCTTTAAAGAGTAATTATTATATACTCTTATTATTATTATTTAGTAAGGTAGTATAATAATAGGTATAGGTTAGGTCTAAATTAGGTTTAAGTAGAGGCTGCTTTTATACTATAATTATATATATTTTATTAGATAAAAGTTAGAAGCGCCTATAATAATAAAGGTATTTATAATACTTATATTTATAGGCGGCTAGTATGCTTAGTAGCCTATGCTACTATATAAGATAAATCCTTTATATCTCTTTATTTCTAAGCCTTTTCTTTCTTTTTATAATACTAATAGTATATATACCCCCCTCTCTTTTTTCCTTCTATAATCTTACTTACCTATAAGATATATCTTAGCTAACTTAAGAGTAGGCATGCCCTATATTATAGCTATAAAGGGTATTAATTATAGTTAGATTTAAGAAGTTAAATAGTAGGTCTAAGTTAGGTCTATACTAACCTTATATAGTGTCTATACTATATTCTATTTTATAAAAAACTATTTTTTTTAAAATGTTTTATAAAAATTTCTATTATAGTATATATCTAACCTAGGCCAATTACGGCCTTATACTAACCTTAAATAGGCTCCTTATATAAGTCGTCTTATCTAAGAGTATAAGCCTATAGCTATAACTAAGCCGGCCCTGCCTAGGTCCTAACCTACCCCTGCCTATGTCCTAACGCCTAGCATTAATGCCTTAGCTCTATATTAGCTCCTAGCTAACCTTAATATAGGCCCTATTTAGGCCCTACTATACTTATAGTATATTAGCTAGATAGAAGCTAGTAAAATAACTTATTTTGATTAAAAGGGTTTATATTAACCTTAATCTATACTTAAGCTAGGCAGTCCTAGAGGAAGCCGTTAAGGCTAATATTTCTTATTTATAGCTATATAAGTAGAGAGCTTAGGTGCTATAGAGCATTCTATAGGACTTTTAGAGCCTCTTTAGGTCTTATCTAAAGAGACCTATATATAAAGAGCACTCTTTATCTACGCCTAGCTTAGAGCTAAGTTAATTCTAGAGCTTCTTAGTAGGCGTACTATTTATTTCTTAACTATAAGTCGGCCTTTAGTTAGGTCTAAGGTATAGCTATATTCTACTTAACTAGGAGGTTTAGATATAGTAGGTATAAAGGGGGGGTAGAGGTTAGTATAGCTTCTATTACTACTATTAAGTTAGAGGGAGGATCTTTATAACCTAAGCATAATATAATAGTGGCTTATTCTAAGTCATAGAAGGGTCTATTTCTTAGGAAGTAAGTTAGGCAAATATAAGCAGGCTTAATACTAGATAAGTCGGTTTATTATAGTATATAGTAAGTACCGTTAGGAAGTTATTCCTAATAGTAAAACTATTACTTAGATTAATTAGTAGAGATCTAGACTGCCTAGCTACTAGAATTCCTATTCCTTATATACTTATCTATCTCTCTACTATAATTTAGGATCACCTTACTTACTAGTGATTATAGTAAGCAGCGCTTACTATACTTACGTATAATCCCTATAAGCGTATTATATGACTCTTAGGTCGCGTTGCCGCCTATTATTTACTTAGCCGCTTCCTTAGGCCGCTTAGTGACACTGCCTTCTATCGTTTATAATATAATACTCCTCCTCTATTAGTCTTATCCTTAAGACCTTATTGTTCTTTATAGGTCCTACTTTTAATTTCTCCCTTCTATATTATTCTTTCTAATAGTATATCTAGGCGTATATAGAAACTATATAGTTATACTTCTTCTAGTCGTAATATAACTTTAGAGCGCCTTTATTTTACTTAGTATATTAAACTTTATAGTACTAATTCTCTTAACGATATTATGCCTTATATACTATATTACTATAAACGCATTTACTATACTATAGTTAGTAAATCTACTAGTCGTTATTATAAGTGCGCCTTTAAGGGCCGCCCTTATAATAGCGTATTTATTAGTTCTTCTTTAGAGCGTGCCTCTACTGCTCTAGATAAGGTCGAAACCTAGGAGCGTTAGGCTAAGAGTGCTTTAGCTAAGGCTTAGGAAAAGGCTCTTTAGGCCTATCGTGATGCTATAGAAGCTTTAAGTCGTCTTACTTATCTTTATAAACAAAAGGAGCTCCTTTATTCTAAGGAAAAGGAGCTTTTTAAACATAGTATAGTAGAGTTAGATTAGGAGGATAGTTTAAAGGATTATTCTACCTCTAATTTACTTATCCTTAAATCTAAAGTAGTAGCGAATGTTTAGGAGGTTAGGGCCTTTAGTATAGTAGACTAGGGATAGATTTTATCTAGTAGAACTACTTAATTATTATTAGGCAGTTTTTAAGGTTTCTAATTAGTTCCTATATATTTTCTAAGTTTAGGAATCCTTTCTATTTAATAAGATAATAACGATTTTTAATGTTTCTTTATGCCTTAAGGATTCTTTCTACTTTATACTTATTTATGTTTTCTACTATAATTTTTATAGCGATTATAGTACTATCTAGTGCTTTTTCTAGTAATAAAATATAAAATATAGGATATATCTTTATCCCTTCTAGTAGTAATAGTTTATAGTTAGTATTTAATAATTTTTATTTAATAATAAATAGTCTTATTTTCTTCTAGTTAAGTTTATTACTAGGTCGTTTTATTTTAATGTTTTTATAGTTAAGGTATACTTTATGCCCCTCCTCTAGGATTAGCGCTAATAATCTCTTTTTATCTATATAATGCTTTATTTAATTCTATAGGAAAATCTATTCTTTCTATAAGTGTTTTTATGTGTCTATAATAGTTACTATATATACTATAGCTACTAGTGCGTATATATTTTATGCCGCGTGTGTTTTAATTATAGGGTTAAATCTATAGTTTGCCCTAAATAGTAATATTTTTATGTTTTTATTTTTAGAGCTATTATAAGCCTATTATGCTAGAGGTAGCTATTCTACCTAATTATTCTACTAATAGTTAACATAGCTTTATAGGTATTACTTAAGTATCTAGTTTAAGATTTCTGTTTATCTATCTATTTATAGATAAAATACTATAGATAGATTCTACTTAATTTTTATAATTTCTATAAGACTTTTCTAGAAGTTTAATATAAATAACTTATTGCGATCTAATATTAGTTTTATTAGTAAACTGTATTAAGCAATAACTATCTTAAAAACTATATATATTAGGTCCTTAGTATTACTAGATTCTATATAAGGAATATAGTAAGCATATTTTATAAGTTTATTAATAATAACTAGGATACTATTATAGCTAACTCCTATTATTAGTTCTTTAGACTTTAGTAGTTTAATAATAAAGTCTATAGTTATTATTTACTATGCTCTTTTAGGTGGTAGTATTAGTTGTAATTTACTATATAGTGTGTGTCGTCCTAATTTTACTTTATTATATATATTATATTCCTTAATTATTATTTATATAATTTTCCTACTTTCTAGGAAGTTATATAATCTTTATAGTCTATTAATTATCTTCCCTACACCCTAGTGTCTATATAATAGGTGTTTATATATTTCCTTAATAAGTCGTTTCTAAAGTGTACTAGGAACATACTATTGTTCGTTATATAAGAAGGCCTTGCCTTTCTTTATAATATATAGGTTCGTTTCCTAATTATTTAGGTATTTATTATTTTTAACGCTTAATGTAATTTATCGCATCTATATATTATCTAGTGTAGCTTACTAGGTTGTATTAATTTCTTAGGTGCCTAATATAAGGTTCCTATCCTTATTAGTGCGTAATAGTAGTGCGTTATCTACTAGTTCTTCTAATTTTAAATCCTCTCTTCGGCTAAGCGCGTCTACTCTTCTATTTTTAGATCCTTTTCTATATATAATTTTAAAATTATAATCTATAAGGGTTTTATACTATCTAATTTAATGTTTATTTAAATCCTTTATAGTTATAAATAAGGTT